>JBBPBX010039984.1:0-29606 GCA_038048925.1 Garcialebias charrua | reverse complement strand
CGCACAGCCTCTACTTTTTTTGGGGGGTGGGGGGGGTAGACTGACTGTGCTTGCACCCTCTCCAAAAATCCTACCTAAATGCAATGCACTGTATTGTTTTTTTTTTAATACTGTGAAATCTAAAAAAGCTAAGTCTGGTCCTCTGGACATTCAAAAAACAAAAAAACAAAACAAAGCAAAAAATTGTAGAAACGTTTCGTCTTTCGTCCGAAAGACTTCCTCAGTCTGAGGTGCTGGGTTCAGCTCAGTCTTATAAATAGCACCCTCTCACAGTGTTACACAACCAGTTGGCTGATGACAGCCTGAAACCAGCTGCTCACATGATCAAGGAGGACCATCAGCCTAACAATGGATCGTTAGCACCCTGATGGTTGTTTGCTATTCACAGAGGGCTGAGTGATACCAGCAATCACAGCATTGTAGGAGGGGGACAGTTGAACTCGGAGGCCTCCACCCCTGTTTAATGATGGGCGGTTTCTTTTCACAAAGATGGCCTCCTTTACTCCTCTCTCAAACCATCGTTCCTCTCTATCAAGGATGTGAACATCTTCATCCCTGAAAGAGTGACCGCTGGCCTGGAGATGAGTGTAGACTGCAGAGTCCTGACCTGATGATGTTGATCTTCTGTGCTGGGCCATCCTTTTGGCCAGTGGCTGTTTAGTTTCCCCGATATAAGACTGATCACAGCCCTCCTGACACTGAACAGCATACACAATGTTACTCTGTTTTTGCCGGGGGACTGGATCTTTGGGATGAACCAGTTTTTGCCGTAATGTATTTTGAGGTTTAAAAGCCACTGGGACGTTGTGTTTAGAAAATAAACGTCTCAATGTCTCTGAAACCCCTGCAACATATGGAATGGCCACTGGTCTGGGTCTGGGTTCCTTCTTTTCACCTGATGGCTGGCTGGAGTCCTGTTTGGGTTTCTTCTCTGCTTTCAGGAAGGCCCATTTAGGATATCCACATTTCTCTAGAGCCTGTTGTTGAGCCACTAACTCAGCAGCCAGACAGAAGGAGAAATCACACACAAAACAGGCTCTAGAGAAATGTGGATATCCTAAATGAGTGATTAGTAACAACTCAGACTCTTCGACAACCCTCTGTTGCGTTCTCACCACTTGTGACTGAGCACAGCTGCGCATGCGCACAAGTACAGCGCGCGAGATGAAATCCCGTTCGGTATCGCGCGAGAGTCAAAATCCTGTGTCATATCGCGAGATTTACCTTTGACACGGTTAATGAATCATTTGAGACAAACGTGATTCGAACAAGGAGTGTACTGTCTCTGCCTAGCGCGTAGGGTTTACACTATATAATACTGTTTCAGCTTAAAACATGTGGTAGTTAAGTTTAATACACTCAAAATGATTACTTTAATCCAATAGATGCCTATTCTCTTTTTTCAGTGCACCAGGTAGTGGTCAGTTGACAGCTCCGCCCCTCTCTTCACCCGAGTGTCCAGGACATGCGGCCGCAGATCAGATGAGACGACAACAAAGTCGATCATCGAACTGCGACCTAGGGTGTCCTGGTGCCAAGAGCACATATGGACACCCTTATGCCTGAACATGGTGTTCGTTATGGACAATCCATGACGAGCACAGAAGTCCAATAACAGAACACCGCTCTGGTTCAGATCAGGGGGGCCGTTCCTCCCAACCACACCCCTCCAGGTCTCACTGTCATTGCCCACGTGAGCGTTGAAGTCCCCCAGTAGAACAAGGGAGTCCCCAGGAGGCGCACCCTCCAATACCCCCTCCAAGGACTCCAAAAAGGGTGGGTAATCTGCGCTGCCGTTTGGCGCATAGGCACAAACAACAGTCAGAGCCCGTCCCCCCACACGTAGGCGAAGGGAGGCTACCCTCTCGTTCACCGGGGTGAACCCCAACGTACAGGCACCAAGATGGGGGGCAACCAGTATGCCCACTCCTGCTCGGCGCCTCTCACCAGGGGCAACTCCAGAGTGGAAGAGTGTCCAACCCCTCTCAAGGAAACTGGTTCCAGAGCCAGAGCCATGCGTTGAGGTGAGTCCGACTATTTCTAGTCGGAACCTCTCAACCTCACACACTAGCTCAGGCTCCTTCCCCACCAGAGAGGTGACATTCCATGTCCCAATGGCCAGCTTCTGTAGCCGAGGATCAGACCGCCAGGGTCCCCGCCCTCGGCCACCACCCATTCCACAATGCACCCGACCCCTTTGGCCCCTCCCACAGGTGGTGAGCCTATGGGAAGGGGGACCCACGTCTCCTCTTCGGGCTGTGCCCGGCCGAGCTCCATGGGTGAAAGCCCGGCCACCAGGCGCTCGCCAACGTGCCCCTCCTCCGGGCCTGGCTCCAGAGTGGGGCCCCGGTGACCCGCGTCCGGGCGAGGGAACATTGTTTCCAAACACTCCAGTTTATTTTAAATACAAACATTATTTAAAATAACAAGCAGAAAGACCTTTTTCACTCCTAAAAACTGTCAAATACAGTAAAACAGTTTAGCCAAACTGTAATACATCTTTTTAAGGCACGATGAGATAGCATCCTGGGAACATTTTAGTGTGAACATTGCATTTATTTTAAATCTCTTTTATAAGCGTTTGAGTGAAAAACAAAAATCAAGCTTGGGTTAGTAGTAACTGTTTTTAAAAAAAACAAGTTCTATTTAAAGTTAACATTGCAAGAGGGCATTTAACTTTTACAATTTCATTGAGGGTAAAACCTGAAAAAAGGTACCTATGAATAAAATACTTATTAAACAATGAAACAAATAAAACCAGAAAGCTGATTAGTTTGATTAACTCTCTGCTAATTAGAGGGAAACATTTATCTGCACGCACTAAAATTCAAGATTCAAGATTCAAGATTCAAGAGCATTTATTAACATTGCACCAATTTTCATCGATACAGCTTGATTATGTATTCCCAGTCATCCAGGAGAGGGTTTTGAGTGTGAAAAGCTGCTGCCTTATCAAAACACATGACATGTTCTTCAGCGCGGCCTTCTCTCATCCGTCTCCAGATGAAGGTCAAAGGTGGGAAAACAGGGAAAGAAACCATGGGGGTTACAGCGTTGATATTAAAAAAAATGAATCACATTTTGTCTGCAAGACACCGCATGACCCAGTAAAAACCATATCATAAGCACATTTATGACAGTTACATGTTGCAGGTTGAAACTGAGGCAGGGAGGATCTGTCCATGAAACATTCCGGATGCCTCCGATAACGCTCATAGAAAAGTTCTCCGGGGGGGGGGGCAGACAAGACAAGAACAGCTTTTTTCCACAGTAGCCACGTCTCAGGAGAGATTAGATATCCAGCCTTTTCCAAGGCTGTTTCCAAGGGAGCCAGATAAGAATTACAAATATTTTTACATCAGGCACACTTTGTAATTTCAGCAGCCTTCAGTCTGTAAGGGCCATTCTGTTCATATGATCCAATTCGGGACTTTTTTTTTTCCCACTGATCCAACTCTGACCTCAGATGTTGACCACAGCGACCCGAGTCCTAAGTCCAAGGGTGACCAGCTCACCCTCTGGATAAGCTCTCAAACAGCTGAATTCTGATGTTGACCACAGCGAACAGAGTCCTAAAACCAAGGTTGATCTGTTCACCCCCCGAATAAGCTCGCACACAGCTGATTTCTCGAGGTCACAGCGCAGACCAGACGTCGGGTGCTCCAGGCATTAAGTCCTGCTGAAGTCTCCCTCTTTTGCGATAGACCAGTGCTCCACAAATGCCAAAAAGGAAAGCGCTGCCATCATAACCAATATAATCCAAGATTCCAAGATTCTTCACCTCCACAGAGCACACCCAGACATCCACGGAATCCATGGCGGAATCCATGGCGTATCCTCCGTCACTCTGTGAGGTTGAAAAGGCTCCCCTTGTGCCTTCTTCTGTGGAAATCTTCTTGTAGAATCGAATGCCCAAACCTCCAATCCATCTTAATTTGCGTTCGAGGCGCTTTGCTGTGGAGCTGCCAGCAGCAGGGGGGGGAAGGACAGGAGAGGGAAGAGTTGCGACTGCCTCCGTTGAGAGCAAGGTTGAAACATATAAGAACATCTTATTGATTTTCACAAAAAATCTAAACAATGATGGAAGTTAAAAACGGTGCGCGTCCAATGTTTAGGAAGTATGGGCACCTAGTAGACTCATACAACAAAGGGTCCCAACAGGAACCCCCCAAACACAGGACCTGCTCCCCTTGCACCTCGCACGGAGAGAAAATCTGTCACAAAGCATGGTGACTACTCAGCTGTAGAGAATGTCTTTCAAAAATCAGGTGAACTTCCAAAACTTATGAAGTATGGGTACCTATATCTATTGAGCAATGGACGGTCCCAACAGGTACACCCAAACCAAGGATCTGCTTCTCTTGCACCTCGAACGGAACAGTCCGAAATGGCAGAAACTCCCACTAAGCATGGTGGATGCCTAGCTGCGAAGCACATCTTACAAAAGAAAGATGAAATCTTCAAAGCTTATTTTGGTGACCGAAATGAACCAGACATGCAGGAAAAGGAACATTTTAAACTTCTTTTCAGCTTCAATCTCCACCCTACGCTAAGAAAATGTGTATGCCTCATGTGTTATTACAAAAAAACCATTGATGAAATAAAAGAATGTGTTGTAAATGTTTTTGAGGCTCACATGCAAATCAAAACACTGTTAGAGGTGTACCCAGGTGAAATGGTCAAAGCCCACTCGCTAAAAATAGAAGAGGTTCCCTCTCCTACAGAAAACAAGAATAAACAAGATTTTCAAACTAACAAACAATGAAATGGTGGTGCCAACTGGAACAGTGACCCAAAGTGGTTTAAACGGAGCCCTGCTCCTAGTGCACCTCAGATAGAAAAGTCTGAGACAAGCAAAAAACCACAAAAGGTAGGTGTCCGCTCTACAAGAGACCCAAAGTGGTTTAGATCGAGCCAAGGCCCTCCTCCTCCTGCACCTCGAATAGAACAGTTCGAGACATGCAAAGAGTCACAAAAGCCCTAGGAAAAGGGCCAAACGCCTCTATGTTCGGAAGAGACAGAGGAAATAAGTAGTTTGTTAGAAGATTTGAACGTTACAGAGGATATCCAACCTGGAGCGATGTGCAACACTATCTTTTACAAAAACTCAGAACACACAGCTAACAACAATAATAACACGGACGACAATAACAACAACATTGCCACAGATTTTGACAGCCAAGATGCTGACACCGAGCACAATGCTGACAGTCAACAAGATCCTGAGGGTCATGACACTGACTGTCTAACAGCAGGTACTGCATAAGGCACGGGTGACTCCCCAACTGAGATCACAAGCCAGGTAAGTGAACCTTCAAAAACAGGTGAGACAGAAGAGACTCAACAGTTGGACCCGACTCTGGCCTGACAAGAGAACCTCCTATGCGAGCTAAAACAATCAGCACTCATTGAACACTACCTGCCTCAGGTAGAGAAAGGTGTAGAGATCCAAGGATCCCACACCGATGATGCTGACAGTCCAGAAATTGACAGTCGATGAGACATTGACAGTCAACAGGACATTGTTTTTACAGATTTCGAGGACCCCTCATCGGACGAAGGGGGGGTATACTCGCACACCAACGATAGTGACCCGTCGCAGACTGGCAAGTCAGACGCACCTGCGACTGCGCTAACGTTTGAGACACGCCTAAATTACAAAGACACGCCTAAATTACACAGAAAGAGGTAAACGTAAGAAGAAACGTTGACCGAAACCCAAAAGGTTCCTGTGTTCAGGCTTACAGTTGCACGACCAGTTTAAACTATCCAATAGCATCCTAACTTGTGCCCTTAGACCGACATTCTCACCTGTGTGCGTGATCCCCCATGACCACAGGGGGATGATGTTAGGTTATGCCCAAGACAAAGACAAAGATCTCACAAACTCACCAACTTCATGAGAAAATAAGGTCGTCCAAGCACACGATAGTAAATAAACTAAACAGTTTAAACTATATCAGTTACGAAAAGAAACTGCTCCAACTAGAACTTATAAACGCTAAGTCTAAAACCCCACAACAAAAACTAACCTTAACAATGTTCAAATCCACAGGATGTAATTTGACATTGGTTATAAAGCTAAGACCTGTTTTTCTTGTGTGGTACATTTTGGAATCTGACGACGAGAGTGAGTTGAAGCAATGAAACGTTGCTGCCTAGTTGCTTAATTACTACTTTTGTTGTTGTTGAAGTTTGGTATTGTTTTCTGAACACTCCCAGCCAAAAATAGTTTTTTATTAATGTTAGTTAAAGACTTAAATGGATTTAACTATGCCAACATGCAGTTTCAGTTGTTAAACCTCAGTCATTGAAGAGTCATTGTAGTTTACCTGTAAAGCTACTTTAGGTATCATAAACTACACTGGTCTCATAACTTTTAAGACGAACCGATTCGATCGACTCTATTCTAGATAATCTATTCATTTTTGAGTGAGTCTCGCCATAGACTAAAATTTATAGGGAATACCAATTCCTATGTCGTTCGTCTAAACGGACAACAAACATTTAGACCAAACTATATTTTATTTTTCTATTTTGGTTTAACGTTAAACTAAGTAATGAATGGAGGAATAGTTTGGAAGAAGAGGCCTTCGTTACAGAAGCCCTCCTGAACCGTCTATGGTTGTAGATCCTTATATTTCACTTTTGATGCATGGCCCACCCCTTAATTGGTAATTGTAGCTGATCTAAATCATGATAGCTTACATACCAGGTGCACATAGGTAAGGCTAATGTAAAATCCCAATCATAAGCCCACCTAAAACAACATAAATGAATGACACATACAACCAGAGTGGCATCGACTAGAAACCAACCAGCCAACAACCTTCGATGTGAGGACCTGCAACTCCAAAGTTGGTCTTCAACCTTCATCCAAGGGTCGCCTCCTCTGCATCAATCGAGGCATCCCCTCTGCATGCTGATTATAAAACAATTGTTGCTGATGAAATCAACAACTCTAATCGTTGTGGAATTACCATTGTGGATTATAAGCCTTTGTTTTCCAAGGGATTATAGACTCAGTTTTCCAGGGGATTACAGACTCAGTTTTCCAAAGGATTAAAAGCTCACCGCAATGGGATTACCTACGAACAGTACGGAATTAACAACCTTTATGGGATTATAATTTTGATTTTTCTTTTTCCACTTGCTAGATTACATCAAGATCAGAAACATTTGGTGGTATCCTTTTGTGTTGGAACTCATCCCCATGGACAGGCAATGACTTCCAAAAGGGGGGGACTGTAATGGAACACCCTGGTCTCTGAACTTTTGGTGAAAACATCTGAATTCACCTTTTCACTGAAGCTCTTAGTGAATCTCCCTTTCTCTGAAAATCTGCAAGCGAAGGACAAAATCACAGTTTTATTCCAGTCTTAATTTTTATCTAGAACACAAATCAATCAGAAGAGACTTCCTTTTCATTTGTGTTAATTCAGAATTAATTAAATTAAATTGACCCAGTTAAATCCACTCCGCTCATTGGCTGTTTACCAAAATAAAGGAGTGACTTTACTTAGGTCAGACAGTTGAAAATCTGAAGGTTGTGCAGGATAACAGAGGAAGATTGTTTTAAGAAAATACAGACAATAGTAGCCAGTAATACTATGATAATACTCAATTAAATTAATTGAATTTGGATAAAACTAGTTACATGATATTTAGTAATACAAATAAATCAATATATGTACCATTTTTAATTGATGGATCTGAGATTCAGAGAGTTTCTGAAGCGAAGTTCTTGGGCATCATCATTGATGAAAAATTGTCTTGGAAACAACATGTAAGTTCAGTTAAAGCAAAATTATCGAGGTCTATTGCAACATTTTACAGAGTTAGAGATTTACTAAATGATAAAGCACTTTATTTGTTTTATAATACATTATTTGTGCCACACTTAATTTATGGTATTAGCGTTTGGGGTACGGTGTGTAAATCAATTACAATGCCTATTTTTATATTGCCGAAAAGAGCTGTTAGAATTATCACCAGAAAGAATTCTCATCATCCTTCAAGCATTTTGTTTTATCAAATGAAACTGTTGAAGTTTTATGATTTAGTTGATTATTATAATATATTATTAGTTTTGTATAAAGCTCAAACTAATGCTGAACTGAATGAGTTCTTTGCTCGGTTTGAGTCAAGTAACAGCACACCTGCACATGAACTCCCCCCCTCTCCTGATGGCCAGGTGCTGGCGCTGTCCTCAGACAGCGTAAGGCGATCATTCATCAAGATTAACGCCCGGAAGGCCTCTGGTCCTGACAACATACCTGGTCGTGTGATGAAGGACTGTGCAGGGGAACTCGCAGCGGTCTTCACTGACATCTTTAACATCTCACTGAGCCAGGCCATCGTCCCCACCTGTTTCAAAGCCACAGGCAACGCCCGCATGCCTCAATGACTATTGCCCAGTAGCACTCACCCCCATCCTGATGAAGTGCTTTGAACGGCTAGTCATGAAAAGCATCACATCTGTCCTCCCTGCCTCCCTGGATCCCTTCCAATTTGCATACCGACCTAATCGCTCAACCGACGATGCCATCTCCTCTGCCCTCCACACAGCTCTCACACATCTGGACACGAAGGACTCTTATGTTAGAATGCTGTTCATCGACTTCAGCTCAGCATTCAACACCATCATCCCCCAACAGCTCATCCTTAAACTGGACAGTCTGGGGCTGAACACCTCAATGTGTAACTGGCTGCTAGACTTCCTGACCGGGAGACCACAGACAGTACGGGTCGGGAGTAACACATCTAGCACCATCACATTGAACACAGGGGCCCCACAAGGATGTGTGCTGAGCCCCCTTCTATTCACCCTGCTAACACACGACTGCACACCATCATACAGCTCCAACCACTTCATCAAGTTTGCGGACGACACAACAGTGGTGGGTCTCATCAGCAACAACGATGAGACGGACTACAGGAACGAGGTGAGCCGCCTGGCCTTGTGGTGCGGACACAACAATCTCACTCTCAACGTGGAGAAGACAAAGGAGATTGTTGTGGACTTCAGGAAGAGGGATGCCCAACATGCCCCTCTGACCATCAACAGCACCACAGTGGAGAGAGTAGACAGCACCAAGTTCCTGGGAGTGCACGTCTCAAAGGACCTGTCCTGGAGCAGGAACACTGCATCACTGGCCAAGAAGGCTCACCAGCGTCTCTACTTTCTCCGCAAGCTGAAAAGGGCTGGAGCTTCAACCCCCATCATGTGCACCTTCTACAGAGGTGCCATAGAAAGTGTCCTGACAAGCTGCATCACTGTGTGGTTTGGTGCATGTACTGCATCCTGCCGCAAGAGCCTCCAGCGCATCGTGAGAGCAGCTGAGAAGATCGTCGGCACCTCCTTCCCCTCACTGCAGGACTTACACAGCAACCGCCTCACTCGGAAAGCCCTCTGCATGGCAGGTGATCCCACACACCCACTACACAGCTGCTTCAGACTGCTGCCATCAGGGAGGAGACTGAGAAGTCTCCAGGCTCGAACCAGCAGACTGAGAGACAGCTCTGTTCATCAGGCAGTCAGGATGCTAAACACTCTGCCTGCTCTGCCTCCCCTCCCATTTGAACTGCCTTAACACAAAAAACTTTCTCACACATTACCACACAACACAAAGATTTTAACACTGGACTCTGTGTCATCAAACGGGTTATTCACTAAACTCTCGGTCATGTGCTCATTCAGTTTGCACTACTTCTCATATTTGCACTAATGTTTGTATTACATCACTGCCTATAGTCATACTACTGTTTACATTCACTGTTTACATACTACTGTTTACATTCAATGTTTACATTTATTAATACTGTTTACATTTATTACTACTGTTTACATTTATTACTACTGTTTACATTTACACTACTTTTATATCTACACCACTGCTGATACATATACAGTATTCTCTGACCAGCCTTATTTAAGGATGCCCAATGTGCCTTACTGCATATGCCACTTTTGCCTCTATACCAACATCAACTACTACCTCATACATATACTGTGTACATTAACTCATATGCTGCTTTGCCACTCTTTGCAAATGTCAATGCTAGAACCTTCAGTTTATTTTATAGATATACTTTTTATACTTTTTTATACTACTATGCAAAAACTCAGGACAGTATTACACTTTTATTATTTCATTTTATGCTTATGTTCATTAAATGTTTAGTGTTTTAGTTTTAGTTTTAGTGTTGGTGTAAATTTTCATACTTTTATACTACTATGCAAAAACTCAGGACAGTGTTACATTTTTACTATTTTATATCTTATGTTTATTAAATGTTTCAGTGTTTAAATGGTTACTGTTGCACCGAGGGACTGAGAGAAACACAATTTCAATCCTGTGTATGTCCTGTACATATTGCAGTTCTGACAATAAAGTTGACTTTGACTTTTCCTTCTAATATTCAGAAATATTTTGTCAGAAGAACGAGTAATTATAATCTTAAGGGGACACATGTATTTGTGAAGCCACCTTTTAGGACTAGTTCGAGGGGAAGATCTACCATAGTTCAAGGAATTGGATTATGGAATGAATTGGAGTCTGATATTTAAAGTGGTCCAATCAATGGTTGCATTCAAAAGAATGATTAAGTTTAAATGGTTAAAAACATATATTAAATGAGTTGAAATTTAGAAGTTTATGTATGATACCATTGGTAGTAATTAATAATTAAGTTGTTCACTATTTTGGAAATTATAGGAGTTGGTTGTATCAAGTGTTTTTTTGGAGGTTAAAGCTTCAGTATGTAGCTTTTTTTATGAACATATTTCTTCACTCTGTCACTACCTCCTGACAGACTGATGTTAGCCAGGTAATCTCTGAAAAAAAATAAAAAAAATATTGTCCCCTTGCTTCTCCAGGTGGTAAATAAGCATTTCTAAAAAGAAAAGGTGACCCGCCATTTTCCAGCCAATAAAAACAGAGTTTGTAACCAGCCAATAAAAACAGAGCTTGAATTTGAATCAGCCAATAAAAACAGAGCTTGAATTTGAAATTCAACAGACCACAAGGGGGCAGAGCCACATATGGCTCTGAGGGGGAGGGATCAGAATGCTTTGCCTGTTGAAAATATTTCTAAGTGCTGCAGTTCTACAGAAACTGCATACTGAACCTTTAAAATTAAGTTGATTATTAACTTTGTAATCAAAGGAGTTGTTTGTATAAATTGTTTATTGGAGAATAAGGGGCAGAAAAAATAAGATTTTTTCTTCTTCTGCCGCCTTTCATTTTATATATATATTTTTATTTCATTGTGTGTAATATTGTTTTGTTGTTTAAATCATAAAATGAATAAATAAATTAATTAATTAATTAATTAACAGAATAACTTTTGTCATTTTATGATCATTTGTTATTTGCATGAGTTGTCACTTTAATACAGTATGTTGGTACAGTATATTTCTTCAATACGTATTAGTCAAAGAACTGTGGCAAAGTTGAAAATATGTCAGCATGACTTGTTCAGTTTTGTTTAGAAATGAGAAAAACTGTTTTAATGAGTAATCCTATTACTGGCGACTATTGTCTGTCTTTTCTTAAAACAATCTTTCTCTGTTATCCTGCACAACCATCAGATTTTCAACTGTCTGACCTGAGTAAACTCACTCCTTTATTTTGGTAAACAGCGAATGAGCGGAGTGGATTTAACTGGGTCAAGCTCTCTACAAAAACCCTAACTACCTGCTTTTCTTCAGTCCACCAGGGAAGTTAAAACTATGTTCTTCTCCTGAAATCTGGATGAACGTCAGTCAAACGCCAATGACTTTGTTCTATCAGCAAGGTTTTCATAGTACACTCGCTGTGGAATCCTACTTTGAGCTTCTAAGCTCCATTTCAATGAATTTTCCTCTCAAGGAAAGTTTTATTCTGAAAAACCAAACCAGGAAATGCCGTTACTGTGGTCCGAGTTGAAGCAGACGTCTGGAGATGCTGAAAACGGTAAACGGACTGACCAGTTGGACCAAGGGGGATTGACCGTCTTTACGAGGTAACAAAGTCGTCAGATGCTTTGCCAAGTGTACCGATGTTGTAGCTGAGATCGGCTGGAGAGTTGCCATGTTTCCTGGTTAAACTCAAGATAATTCCCTGACTCTAACTTCTTTTTCCCTTCCATCCTCCTCCTCCTAAACTTTTTATCTTTCTAAGCCAGTAACAAACTTTAAGTTTAACGTGCCTGCAGAGATAAGTTATACTAAGACCCATAACTTTATTCTGTTGTTTCCTAGAAGTTACGGACGTGTGATTTCATCTGTGCTGAAGTTAATTTATAGGAAATAGATCAATTAATCCATGTACATATGTTGTGATGTTAATTTTAACGATTTGTTAAAGAAATGATTCAGTTCTGCTGAACCAACATAAATTAACGTTTCATTGTCTTTTGCATCTCATCACCTAGTCGCAGATTTATAATTTACTCTGAAAAAGTGAGAACCCGTGAATTATTGATGATAATTTGGGTCAGTATAAAATCTGCTCAATTTACATCTAGTGTATAGGTAAATCAGTAAAACTGATCACGTTCCTATATTATTACACTCATCTAACCTTTATTATTTATAAGCCTTCATTTTTAGCTTGGATGGGGATTTTTTTAGGAGTAGATTAATAAATAAAGACTATTTTCATAATCTTCTGGTGTGTGGTGATTGTTTGATGGTTCTGACATTCTTGGCAAGGTCCTTTGCCTGTGTGACCCACAAATTTATTATAGTATTTTCATACTTTTTGTTTGGAATGGTTGGAATGCCGCTTCCATGCATTTTGAAAAAGCGGAGGAACTTCCTGTGCTTGTTATTCTTGGGATGTGAAAATAAGCATCCTTCAGAACTATTGACACAAACCACTCCCCCTGCGTCAAATATTCGAGAACACGTTTCACAGTCAGCATGTAAAAAAAAGGAGCGTTCTATGATGATTCTGTTGAAGGCTGACAGATCCAGAATTGCTCTGAGCCCCTCCCTGATTTCTCCGGAAACCAGGAAGTACCTGGAGTAAAAACTGGCTTCCTCCTCTCCCTGAGGGACACTGGAAAACACTTTTTCTTAGAGCTCCTTAGCTCTGATTGGTGGGTTACACTTACACCTCGTTCTGGAGGCGTTATCCGTTGAATGTTAGTGGTGTTCTTGCAAATTGCAGAGTGTAACCTTTGAATTAAATGGCGCAGCCGCCTGTTTTAAAGTGCACGTTTCCTGCCACGCCCCGCTGCACGTTGAGAGTGGGAGCGCATGGATGTTTTTGTCTCATGAGCAGTGGCGGCTGCTCATTATTTTTCATGGGGGGGGGGGGCACCATCTAAAGGTCATGAGCTTGGACCTTGAAAATCGGCAAGTGCTCAGTGCAGTATTTTTGTGCACTTGTTTCATGGATGGTTTTCATTTTTTTATCGGCTTAGAACAACAGATGAAATTTAGCTTTGTGTTAATTCAGATGCAAAGTCATGTCAGATTTATTTATAGAGCACATTTAAAACAGAAACTGTTAACAAAGTGCTTAACAAAAAGATCACATCTTCAAATAAAACGTAACAAAATATATTTACAGCACATTTTTATTCATGGAATATTGATGAATGTTCAGTTGTAAATAAATGGGAACAAATATTTTATCTTTGGAATTTTGCATCATAACCTACTACCTTTTGAAATTACTTTAATGCATCATATATTTTTCATTCAACCTTTATTTAGGCAGGTTAATCTCATTGAGCCTCGAGGACTCATTTACAAGCTGAGACCTGTTTTCAACAAAGAATGACAACAGCGACAACAATAGACATTCATAAGAGGCATACAGATTTTATTTTCCTAAACAAATTGAAAAAAAAAGTCAAAGTAGCAAAACAGCTAGATTATAAGGCAAATGTAGGAACATGTCTGTATTGGTTCTAGCCAGGAGTCCAAAATATTCTTAAAGCCATTTAGAGAGGTCAAGGTCGAGAGCTTCACATCTTTTTGTAAGACATTCCAGGAAGCAGGAGCAGAGTAGGAGTTGGCCCTTTTTCCAAGTTCAGTCCTCACTGAGGGAACACTGCAGGTAGTCATGTCCTGAGAGTGCACGCTGTAGCACTCATGCTGTTAGATGGTCTCCTCCATCATCCATCCACCCATTATCTTCTGCTTCTGGGTCGTTGGGGCAGCAGCTTTACCAGGGCCATCATCCATCCATCCACCTATGACAAACAACACACACAGCATGTCGCTGAGCACACATTTAAAAACTTGCATATGTTTATAACAAGTATTTTACATAATTGTGACAATGGAATTTTCAGAACAGACCGGTGCACCGAGACTACAGGGAAAACGCGAGGCGGCGGTGTCTGTATTTACGTACACAGATTGGTGCACGAACTGTTCCGTGATTAAAAGGCTTTGTTCAGCCGCCGTCGAGTTAATCACAGTTAGATGTAGGCCGCATTATCTTCCGCGCGACCATGCTGTGATTTTAATAACAGCTATTTACATAGCACCCGATGCTAATGCTAATGACGCCCAGGGAGAAATTCATGACTTACTCACCTCGCTGCAGTGTAAATATCCTGAGGGGCTTTTCATTGTTTGCGGGGACGTCAATCACATTGATCTTCAAGTCTCCCTCCCAGCCTTCAATAAGAACGTCTTCACAGCTACGAGAGGAGATAAAACGCTCGACCAAGTCTTCACAAATGTAAAGGGGGCATACACGGCGAAGACACGCCCACCGCTTGGATCTTCCGATCACGAGTCTCTGATTCTGGCCCCAAGAGAACTCCCCCCACTCAGGCGGTCCAAGCCGGAACAAAGAGAAATAACAATCTGGCCTCAAGATAGTTCCCCCATGTTGAGAGACTGTTTTGAGAGGACAAACTGGTCTGTTTTCAGAGAAGCAGCCACTGATGGAAGTTCAGTGGACATGGAACTGTACGCTTCCTCAGTCCTGGGTTACATCAGTACATGCTCTGAAAATGTATCTATAAAAAAATATGTGAAATCCTACCCGAACCGGAAACCCTGGTTAAATAAAGAAGTTCACGCCTTGCTAGCAGCCAGGGACACTGCATTCAAGTCAGGAGATAAAGTGGAGCTGAGAAAGAGCAGGAATGAACTGAAGGATGGCATTAAGAAGGCCAAGGCCACGTATGCACAGAGGATCGAGGGACAGTTCACCTCACAAGACCCACGGAGCATGTGGAAGGGTATTAAATGCATAACAGATTACAAAGGCAAAAACAAACAATGCCCCAGGGACCCATCTCTGCCTGATGCCCTCAATAAGTTTTATGCACGTTTTGATGATCCAAACAGACCAGCTAGCACCAGACTCACCTCATCACCAGATGAAGAGCATCTCAGGGTGTCCGCAGCAGAAGTGAGAGGCAGTCTCAGAAAGATTAATCCTCATAAAGCAACCGGACCAGACAACATCCCAGGGAAAGTTCTGAAGGAATGTGCGGACCAGCTCTGTGAGGTGCTGGCTGACATCTTCACCACCTCACTTGCACTGGAGTCAGTTCCCACCTGCCTGAAGACCGCGACCATCATCCCAGTCCCAAAGAGCTCCACAGTGACTGGTCTGAATGACTATAGACCGGTGGCCCTCACCCCGATAGTCGCTAAATGTTTTGAGAAACTGGTCATGTCCCACATCAAGGCAACCGTCAACATCAATGAGGACCCTCATCAATACGCATACCGTGAGAACCGATCAACAGAGGACGCCATTTCTTCCGTGGTCCACACTGCTCTCACCCACCTGGATCAGAAGGACTCATACGTGCGTCTGCTCTTTGTGGACTTCACATCTGCCTTCAACACCATGATCCCCCAAACTCTGATAGACAAACTATCTACACTTGGACTAAGCCCCTCTATTTGTAACTGGGTACTAGACTTCTTAACAGACAGACCACAGTCCGTGAAGATCCACAACTTCTCCTCCTCCACCATAACCCTCAGCACTGGCTCTCCTCAAGGATGTGTGCTGAGCCCCCTTCTGTTCACTCTGCTCACATATGATTGTACAGCCACACTTCCAGGCTGTCATATTGTTAAGTTTGCAGATGATACAGCGGTGGTGGGATGCATCACAAACAATGATGAGTCCAGCTACAGACAGGAGGTGGAACACCTGGAGAGCTGGTGCAAAGAGAATAATCTTCACATGAATGTGAAGAAGACAAAGGAGATGATTGTGGACTTCAGAAGGAACAAACACACCCACGCCCCACTGAAAATAGGTGGGTCTGCAGTGGAAGTGGTCTCCAGCTACAAATACTTGGGTGTACACATGAATGATAACCTCAGCTGGAGCAACAACACCACCAGCCTGATCAAGAAAGGTCATCAGAGACTCTACTTCCTCAGACGGCTGAGACGTGCTGGTCTGAGCAGCCCAGTTCTCACCTCGTTCTACAGGTGTGCAGTGGAGAGTGTCCTGTGCTCCAGCATCAACGTGTGGCATGGAGGCTGCACAGTTGAAGAGAGGAAAGCTCTGCAGAGAGTGGTGAAGGCTGCACAGAAGTCTGTTGGAGTCAGTCTCCCCACAATCACAGACATTTACACCTCCAGATGCAGAAAAAGAGCGACCTGCATCATGAAAGACCTCACTCATCCAGCACACTCACTCTTTGCCCCACTCCCCTCAGGACGGAGGTTGAGGAGCATCAAGTGTAGAACCACTAGACTGAGGAACAGCTTCTACCCTGAGGCTGTTAGACTCATGAATAAATAAAAAAATAAAAAATAAATATAAACACTGCAAAATATCACATCATACTGATGCTGATCTGTTTTCTTGTCGCTGTGTTCATCTGTGTTCATCTGTGACCATCTGCTCATACAAACTCATGTTCGTGCTGCTGTTTATTCCCACTATATTAAGCTTAGTGTATTACTAGTTGATGTTTTTCTTAGTTAGTTCTAGATGTTATTACTGTTTTTCTCTTGCATTTGTTGTTGGATGTAACTGGGACCCCGTGTACATAATCTCGTTTTCATCACATGTACCACATGCGGTGCAAATGACAATAAAGACTCTCTAGCCCTGTTTCCATCCATTTTCATTTCGAATTTTGAGCTACCTCGCAAATATGTAAATACAAATTAATGCAGAGCATAAGTGTTTCCATCTACTGGCTTGAAGCGCTTTTTCCAAGCCGCGCACAGCGTCATTACGTCAGACGTCAGCGTCATTACGTCAGACGTCAGCACTGCGCATGTCTACAGTAGACCAGAGAGTAAACAGGAAGTAGCGGTTGAAAACAGAACCCGGTCACACATCTCGTCAAAATGGGGAGAATATTTCAGGTACGTGCTGCTGTCGGGCGAGTTGTATTTATTCTGTCATGCCAACTAGTTTTAGCGAGTTACATGTTGTTCGGAGCGGAAACAGCTGATCAGTCACGTGACGTGAATGTGCGCTACGGCAGCACGAGTCGGCAAATGTGTTTCCATCTGTCGTTTTGCGCAGCTGCTCGGTTTCGCAGCTCCCAAAAACCACCTCAAGCGAGCGTATAAACTTTTTGGCGAATTTCAGAAAGTAACTTCGTATTTTGCCGTTTCCATTAAGCTTTTCTGCTGCGATACTTCAAAATGCGCACCTAGAAACCTTGATGGAAACACGGCTTCTGACTCTCTCTGACTCTGATAAAACTTGTTTTTTCAGTTTAAAAATATCTGTGAGAAAAGTGAGTGCTGAGATTTATTGAAGCAACACAGCTCAAAGTTCAAAAGAGCAACGCATAAGGTAGGAGTAGTTTTTGAATTTACCATGTCCTGGATGACTGAGAATCTTAACCAGCACAACATATAATTCATATATACTTTATTGATGCCAAAGTGAAATTAAATGTTAAACTCATCTTTGTTTCATTATGCTGATGGCTGTGTGCAGGAAGGATCTATGGGTCTGTTTTACAGTGGATCTGAAGAAGCCTCTGGTATGACAGTCTGAAGAAGAGGGTGAGGGTTGTCTAATGTTCTTCTTTTTATGAAGAATCCTTCTTTGTACAATCTTCACTTCTGGTCCAGCTACTCCAGAATCAGAATCAGAATCAGTTTATTATTGCCATTGTCAAAGAATAAAATTCGCTGACTAGGAACTTGCTTTGGCATAAAGGTGCAATAAAAAGAAGTAAAAATAGAATAAAAATATATGTACACACCAACCAATAAACACAATGCAGTACAGCACAATATTCACAATAATATTCACAATAAATGGCAGTGACAAATGGTGCTAGAAGATAAATGGAGTGATGATGTACAGTGTTAGGCCAGTGATAAATGATCAAGGCAGAGTTAAACAGTAACAGGATTATGAATGTTCAGAAGACTAACGGCAGATGGAAAGAAACTGATTTTATGGCGGGAGGTTCTGGTCCGAATGGACCGAAGCCTCCTGCCTGAAGGGAGTGGTTCAAAGAGTCCATGTGCAGGGTGAGAAGGGTCAGTTGTAATTTGACCAGCTCGTCCAACGGTCCTTAAGGTGTAGAGACCATGGATGGATGGGAGACTACAGCTGATTACCTTCTCTGCAGAGCGCACAACACGCTGTAGTCTCTGTCTGTCCCTGGCAGTGGCCTCGGCATACCACACTGTGATGGAGGAGCAGAGGATGGACTCAATGATGGCCGTGTAGAATTGAACCATCAGCTTGGCCGGCAGATTGGTTTTCCTCAGCTGCCGCAGGAAGTACATCCTCTGCTGAGCCTTCTTGATGAGGGAGCTGATGTTCAGCTCCCACTTGAGGTCTCGACTGATGGTCACACCCAGAAACCGATAGGAGTCCACAGTGATGACGGGGGTATTGTTGAGGGTGAGGGGGGGCAGAGGGGCTGTGACTCTCCTGAAATCCACAATCATCTCCACCGTTTTCTGGGCATTAAGCTCCAGGTTGTTGTCGCTGCACCAGGTCACCAGCCGCTCCAACTCCCTCCTGTCTTTGCTCTGCATCCATTTTTCAACTCATTTGGGGCTGTAGTTGAGATGTTGAACTTTTGAGATGTTATCAGCTGCTCCTGGTTATACACCTTGTTATGGTTATGTATCATAACAAATGTCCAAAAGTAAAAAGCTTTCAGTAAAAACACTTCCAGCTGTACAGCATCAGACACCAGAAAGTCCAATGAGTTTAACTACCGTATTTTCCGGATTATTGGTCGCACCGGAATATAGGTTGCAGTGTCCAATTATTGCCCAAAAATTGGAAAAATCCATAAATAGGTCGCACCGGAATATAGGTCGCACCTACGTCACCGCCGACGTAACGCGTCATCCACTGCTGACGCGCCGCGTCACCGCTGAGTCAACCAGGAAATGTGGACCGAGTGTTTACCTCTGCTGCAAGGAGCACACAGCAAGGCTTTTAAGAAGATTACCACTTTAAAACAATTATTTGTTGGATAAAAATTATAGCAAATATGTGTCTGAGCTGAACTTTTCTTTAATAAATGAACGTAATTGTGAAATGAGCTGGATTTAAAAATTTGTTTCGCCAGCTACCGGTAAGTCTGATGAAAACAAAACGAGCACGCGCAGCGCCGGAAATGTAGCGAACAGACCTGCATGAATTGGTACGGTGTTTGTGTTTTAGCAGGCTAAACGCCTCAAAAATATATTTGTTAGCTGACTTTTTTAAAGACTGAACGTAATTGTGAAATGAGCTGGATTTAAAAAATTGTTTTGCCAGCTACCGGTACGTCTGATGAAACCAAACGTGCACGCGCAGCACCGGAAATGCAGTTGCAGCCAACAGAGAACAGACCTGCATGAATTTGTACGGTGTTTGTATTTTAGCAGGCTAAACACCTCAAAAATATATTTGTTAGCTGACTTTTTTAAAGACTGAACGTAATTGTGAAATAAGCTGGATTTAAAAATTTGTTTTGCCAGCTACCGGTACGTCTGATGAAAACAAAACGAGCACGCGCAGCGCCGGAAATGCAGAGAACAGACCTGCATGAATTGGTACGGTGTTTGTATTTTAGCAGGCTAAACACCTCAAAAATATATTTGTTAGCTGACTTTTTTAAGACTGTGTCTCAGTTTAATTTTTGTTAATACCGGTAAATGATTACGGTATAAACAATCAGCTTACCGGTATTTCAGAATGTAAATACCACCAACATCATTAAAATTAGACTACAGAAACTCCTAAAAAAAATATTTGTTGGCTGCCTTTTTTGTAAGACTGTGTCTCAGTTTAATTTTTGTTAATAAATTATTACAAATCAGCTTATTTCAGAATGTAAATACCACAAACATCATTAAAATTAAACTACAGACTCCTAAAAAAATATTTGTTGGCTGCCTTTTTTGTAAGACTGTGTCTCAGTTTAATTTTTGTTAATAAATGATTTCGGTACAAATCAGTTGCAGCTGAAGGTGATCTGCTCAGAGTTGCAATTGCTGTGGAAACCAGTGCAGGAGAGCTGGGAGATTCAGTTGCTATGGAAACCAGTGCAGGAGAGCTGGGAGGAGCATCTGGAGGTGCAACTGAAAGATGCTGCATCTGGAGGTGCAGCTGACTGAAATGCACTTTGACAGTTACCGATACACCCACAAACCTTAAATAAAGCAGCTTTGAAATTACTACGGTACCTGTACACCCGCACATAAAGATGACTGAAACAGATACCCGGTATGTTTTTGTGGTGTTTATTTACAATATTTACAAATTATTTACAGCACGGTACCAACTCACTCAAAGCCCAAAAACTCCTCATCCTCTGTGTCGCTTTGGAAAAGCTCTGCCAGTGTTGGATCCAGCCTGCCAGTGGTGAGAGGTCCCTCCTCCTCCTCCTCCTCCTCCTCCTCCTCATCATCTCCTGTCTTGCCTCAGCACCAGCTCCAGCAGGCTGGATTCCCGCCTTCCTGAACCCAGCCTTGATGGTGCGGGTGGTGACTGATGCCCAGGCCTTGTCCACCCACTCAACCGCCTGGGCGAAAGTGGCGTGCCGCATCCTCCCCGTCGCTGTGAAGCTGTGCTCTCCACTTATCATCCATTGCTCCCACAACTTCCTCAGGGAGGCCTTGAAACTCCTGTTGACCGAGATGTCAAGTGGTTGCAAGAGTTTCGTCAGCCCCCCTGGGATGATTGTGGGCACAGTGTTGAGGGTCTTGACCTTGGACTTCATGGCGTCCGTGATGTGGGCACGCATGCTGTCCATGACGAGGAGAGCCTTCTTGGTCCTGAAGAACCCGTCAGGACGATGGACGAAGCACTTGGTGATCCAGTGGAGCATCATCGCTTCGTCCATCCATCCTTTCGGGTTCACAGCCACCACCACCCTGGAGCTGAAGTCCTCCTTAGGAATGGTCTTCCTCTTGAAGATGACCATGGGGGGAAGTTTGCAGCCGTCAGCACCACAGGCCAGAACCACTGTGAAGTGGGACTTCTCATGGCCTGTGGTGAGGATGTTGATGGTCTTCTCCCCCTTCTGGGAGACACTGCGTCCAAGCGGAATGTCAAATGTCAATGGAACTTCATCCATATTAATAATATGGCCGCCAGTGATCTGATGAGTCTGGACCTGGCGTGAGAAAGACAAAAGGCAGATATTAGTGTTGGGCTAAAAGAATCGAGCGCGCACCCACAGACCTGCTGTGAGCGCACCAAGTGACCTGCAACATAAAATGTTTCTTTGTTTGTCAACATCACATCACATGTCCACATCAAAAGTCCACATCACATGTCCACATCACATGTCCACATCACATGTCCACATTTTTATTAAACTCCACAGTCACTGGTTGACTTTAAACAAGGCTTAAAGACCTTTATTTTTAAGCGAGCGTATCGTACTCTGCCTCCACATGATTTTATCTCTGATCTTAGTTGATATAAAGGATGTTGCGGTTCAAAAGTTGAAGGGAAGCTCTGAAACGAATGTGCAAGTTTTAGGCAGGTTTATTGTACATTATAAGAATAAACCTTACAGCGACCAACAGACCTCTCACCAAGCACAAGTCCAACACACACACATCTTCGAAGGCGGACCACGGTTTTATACCTCTAGATGACGTCATCGCCTCGTGGGACCAATCCTGGAACCGAACCGCCTTGGAACCGCCCTAGAACTTTTCTACTCTGTGAGTGATCCGCCTCTCAGCCAACAAGCTACCAGCTCTGTATGTCAATCATCCAGTGTTGTGTCTGTTGTATTATGCAGGCGTGTAACTGAAAAACTCTTCCCTATTGGAAATAAAACCCGTAAATAAAGGTTCCATCTTGAATATATTTTCACATTATATGGTGGAATTAAGTGAACATAAATCATAACGCATAATATGTGTGCTTCAGGTGTAATACTGATATACATATATTTCAATTCCCCTTTTGACATGACAAACATCATGTCAACAAAAACCCTATATGTACTATGTGCGTATGCAATTAAAAACTGGATACACAATGGAAATCGCTAACATTCCCACCCACAACAATATTACATCTAAGTTACCCACCCAGAATATAAAACCCTTATATAAAAATAAGCATCAATACTAATTGGTAACAAAACTACGTAAGAAAATATATGGTAACCGTCAGAGCTTATATGCTGGAAACGTAAAACAAAACTAACAATCTAAAAAATAAATGTAACAAAAAGCAAAGAAATCAACCAAAAACAAAGAATAAAATAAAACATCAAATAAATGTAATAAGAAATAAACAAAACAAACAAAACAACAAATAAATGTAATAAGAAATAAACAAAACAAACAAAACAACAAATAAATGTAATAAGAAATAAACAAAACAAACAAAACAACAAATAAATGTAATAAGAAATAAACAAAACAAACGAAAATAAATGTAAAAATGAAACCATAAAACAAATAAAAATAAAAACTAAACAATAAAATGAAGCGGACTGTCCCTCCTATCAAACATCACGCCTCAACAGGGTATATGCAAGAATAATGAAGTTAAATTCAATACCTTTAAAAAGGCGTTCAATAAAAAACAACTGGACTTTAATTTGACCTTATAAATTCAATACTGTCTCAAAAACCCTTAAATTTCCCAAAATTTGATTTATCAACTCTTAACAACTTCAAAACATTGCATATACTCTGCTCCAGTGTGTGCATTTCTGGTATGTGTTAACCTTAGCAAAGAATCTAAACTATGCTTTAGCCAAGTCAGGCCATCTCATCTTCATCGTCTTCATCTTCTTCCTCATAGACACCTGTAAGGGGGAAGCCCTCTCCTGCCTGTACAGCCATCTGATAGGAAGGCAGCTTAGGAAACCTATCATCCACTGCGCTACTGATGCACTTCAAGCAGAAATGCCTCACACAAGGAACGCAGCAGCATCCACAACAAATTAACATAACCACAACTGCGAATATTGTAATCACAGCTGTGACGACAACAGCTCTCCATCTTCCAAAAGTAGAGATGAACCACTCACTCAGAGGGTTCTGAACTCCAGAGCTTTCAGCTAGTTCCTCAGACAGAGATTTCAAACCATCCAGAGCCCTTGTAAATGAACCATCTGGACTTGTGTTATTTGGGATGAAAGTACAACACTCTTGTCCAAACATAGAGCAGACACCACCTCTCTCAGCCAAAAGAAAGTCCACAGCTAATCTCGTTTGATAGGCCATCAGTGATGTTGCTGCTAGCTGCTGATGTGCGCCCTCAAGTGCATCTCTTGTCAAATTATTCAACCTCTGAACATTAAAATGAATGTAATTAATCCTGGCTACGTTTTTATTTACAGTTATAGTTGGAATCATAGACTCAAAACCAGCTGCAATAGGATCAACTAATTTGTATTCATCCGGGACTCCCTGCGGGACTCCGATAGCGTTAATATATGCTGGAGAATCTACATACAGATCAAAGTCACGTTTTCTCCTCTCAAACTCACCAATAACATGTGTACTGCTCCTGAAAGTTTCCAAATCCTGTCCTGTTAAATTCACCATCTTAATTGGAGAAATTAAAGAAACGAGTGTACAGATTCCTGACCATCTTGAAGACAACGTATTTCTTAGAGTTCTACCACCACAAAACCAGTAAACATCTGCACGTGCTACAGATAATCTCGTCATGTTTGTCCAAGCTGAAACATCCACATTCAACTTACACCAACTTGAATCAATATCACCTACAGATATACCTCCCTGTATTTTCCTAACCAGACAAGTGTAAGAGTTTCTCACTGGAGTGAAAACAGGTGGGATTGCATCTCTTGGGGCCATGGGAAAATATTTCTCCAAACCTTTGCAACTATCAGTGGGATTCTCCTTCATATGTAGTTCCAACATGCAGTGAAAACATGACTCATTTGAAAGAGGTGATGTCATCATTAATAACGCTGGCCTGGCCTTCGCACAAACAACGCAATCCTTATACTTCACTTGTTCTGCTGCATTTTCAACATACTCTATCCAGTAATTTTGCTGTGTGAAACCTGTCTCCAAAGCCAACTTTTCTTCATATGTCACATCTGTCATATAAGACACCTCTTGATCTGATTCAGTCTGACTTTCCTCCCTCTGAACCACATTTATCCTGAACGGACTCGTTGGATCTTTGCCAGAAACATGAACTCCCAGTATATAAGTGTCACTATCCTGCCTCTGAGGATTCTTTAAAGTCAAAATCAAAGAATTACATGTATTTTGTGCTAGACACCTGGTGCTTTTAGTATGATCTTGTATGATTGACAAGCGTTCCTGTAACGGATACTTCCCTCTTCTCGCTTTTTCTGGTCTGTAACCCCAATCAGCAGGCCCTGAATTACACAACACATTATTCCAGTCCCCGCAATTCATGTCATGCCCATAAGTCACACAAATATACTTCACTGCCCAAATAAATGACTCCTGCCTCGCACCACAGTACATCACAGAGCAAAGGTCAAATTTAACAGATGCAGTCACCCCAACTGTGAAGTTAAACTGTAGGAAATTAACTATCATGGATCTCTTTGATCTGCTAATGTCAGAGTCTGGGTGTACCTGAATCTGAACCTCTGCAACCTCTGTTCCATCTTCCCCTCTGCTGAGCAGGAAGTTAGGGTCCTCATCACAAGATCTGTTGACATTGTCGTGAACAACTTCAGGGGAGCCTGTCTTAGCTGTCGTTGCAACCCACAGAGTGAGCCCTGTAAACAATATTCCAAAAGTGGTTACCACACCTAACCTCACCGCTAGGAAATTCATTCTTCCTGTAACAACTATGTACAACAAACAACGTCCCCTTTTTATGTAATGTTATTTTAAGTCTGTTCTGATTTTCTCCTCAAGTTGTATCGGGGTTTTGGAACCGGTGGATCGAAGCTCTCAGTTGAAGGTGGAGCTGCAGTGTCACTGTGTACGGATGGCACACACAGTTCCTTAGATGCACCCAGCTCTCCAGACACGCTCAGCCCTTCGGATGTGCTCAGCTCTTCAGATGTGCTCAGCTCAGCCAAGTCCTTTCGTACCTGCTGTAGAGTGCGTAGAGAAGGGTCAGAGCTTTTAACACAGTGTGTCTTATGAATCCAGTTACTGAGCTTTTCTTCAGTTAACCAAATTTTAACACAGTGAGAAGTGACAGCAGCCACCTTATATGGGCCTTCCCATTTAGGCTGAGACCAGTTAAAACGGGCTACCTTTCTGAGAATCCAGTCACCTGTATCCACGTGGGCACAGTGTTGTTCTCCCTCTGCAGTCTGGATCAATTGAATCTGTTGAGAAATACTCATTACAGTATTATTAAGCCTCTTCAAGTACTCTGATATGTCATAATGTTGTAATTGTAACATAGTACTTTCTGACGGCAACGGATGAGTGAAAGGACATGGCATCTTCCTTCCTGTAAGTATCTCATGAGGGCTGACATTCAGGGTAGTATTTGGAGTTGACCTTAAGTTGAACAGCACTATAGGTAGGGCATCAGGCCATTTCAATTTTGTGTCTGCACAAACCTTTGCCAACCCCTCTTTAAGAGTACGGTTAGCACGTTCAACCAAACCCTGTGATGAAGGATGAAAAACAGCCCCAAACTTATGTCGAATGCCAAACAATTTCTCAACTTCCCTTAACTCCCTGTTTGCAAAATGGGTTCCATTATCTGATCTGATCACTGAAGGGACTCCAAATCTGGGGATCAACTCCTTTGTCAACCACTTTATGACTTCTTTCGCTTTTTCAGTTTTCGTTGGAAAAGCTTCCACCCACCTACTAAATTGATCCACGCAAACGAGTAAATATCTCTTTCCAGCCACTCTATTCTCAACACCCATGTCAGTAAAATCTATCACAATCTCTTTCCACGGTGCCTGAGGCATTGGAAATCCACCAAGCCCAGTTTTAAGTGCCACCTTTGGATTATGGTGGCAACATATTTCACATGTCTGTACAAAATATTTTGCAATACAGATGGCATAGGGGTTCCACCAATTCTGTGAGATCAAGTCAATCAGTTTTGATGTACCACAGTGCCCCCTGCTGTGTGCTTCTTGGCATAGCAGGTTGAACAATCCAGCTGGAGCTACAATTTTACCCTCATGATTCCTCCAAATTTGTTCACTATCCTTTTTAGCTCCACGGTCTAACCATGCCTGCTTCTCGTGCGGAGCGGCTGCATTTTGTAACTCTCTGATATATTCTAGAGTAAATTCCTTTTGAAAATAGTCTTCAGAACTCTTTTTCTCATGTCTCTGGACCATCTGTGTCCTTAAAATATAGCCTGCAATTCTTTTAGCAGCTTGATCTGCCTCATGATTCCCTTGGGCAATGAAATTGCTACTCTTCTGATGGGCCTTGCATTTAATTATTGCCACTTGTCTAGGCCGCTGCAATGCATAATACAATTCCAGTAATTGTTTAAAATGCCTGACTGGTTCTCCAGATGAGGTGACAAATCCCTTTCTTCTCCAGTGACAGAGATCAACATAGACTGCCTGAAAAACATACGCTGAGTCTGTGTAAATATTAACATTTTTTCCTTCTGCGACGTTACAAGCTTCTGTTATTGCTTTTAGCTCTGCGAGCTGCGCAGAAGCTGGCTGGTTCATCACTTCTGCCTTGAGTTCAACAAAACCTGCATCTCTTCTTTCCACCACAGCGAACGCAGTGATCAATGCGCCCGTTTCATTTCTATGACTATGTCCATCACAGAACAGTATCATGTCTGGCTGGTCCAAAGGATCTTTAGAAAGGTTTTCATGTAATTTCATTTCCTGTGCGGTGTCACTAATGCAGTTATGATCTTGTGTGGTGTCCATTTGCGCGGCCATATTTGTTCCCTGGCTTGTAAAATGTATATGTGAATTATGTAATAATCTTCTGAGGTTTTCTGTTCTTTGATTTGAAAATGTGAATGTTTGTGAGTCCAAAAATGATTTTACGTCATGAATTGTGTGAACAAAAACCTCATTCCCCATAGTTATGTGTGATGTCTTTAAAATAGACTTTCCAATGGCAGCTACATGCCTCACACAGGTAGGGTGGCCAACTTCAATTTGATCTAATTTTGAACTATAATACATCAAAACGTGCCTGTCAGAGCCAGCTTTCCCTCTTTGAAACAAGACGGCATTCACAAATCCGTCTTTTTCATCCACATCCAAGTGAAATGGCAAGGAGTAATCTGGACACTGCAGAGAGCACGCATCAAACAAAGCTTGTTTAATCTCCACAAATGCCCTGTCAGCTTCCTCCGTCCACTGCAGTGGGGACACAAAATTTTTATATCCCACAGCCGAAATGAGGTTCCGCAGAGGAGCCACCTTACGGCTGAAATCAGGAATGAAGTTCTTACTGTAATTGATCAGCCCCAAAAATTTTAACATCATCCTAACATTTGCTGGTTTAGAATGATTTAAAATGGAGCTTTTCTGAGATGGTGTCAGTTGCAGGCCAGAGCCAGAGATGAGCCTACCCAAAAACTGAACTTTTGAACGACCCACCTGTAATTTGTGTTTTGACACTTTAAAACCACACTGGGCTAGATGTCGAAGCACAGCTTCAGATTAGTGCATTAACAGAGTACCCGAGTTTTCGACAACTCGAGTGCTTTGACTTCTATCGAGGCTTTTTTGTCCACCTCGGGTAGCCGTAGTGACGTCACATTTCACATTTCACAGCGCGCGGGGCAGCTTTTAGCTTTTAGTAGACGCTACAAAATGGATTCCTGTGTGCGCACGGATGTTAATGGAGCAGGCCGTCTTGTCAAAAAGGTAAAACAGTTTATAATTTTATAAAATGCGCTACTTCGTGTTGACTTTCTTTGTAGTAGATTGTGACAGCAGAGGGCAGTGTTGCAATGCAGGTCCCATATTATAACACGGCCGAAACGGCTTCCTGTCTCTCGTTTCACAAACAAAAAAAAACAAATATTCATCTCTCTAGAGCTACCAAAAACCTATAAACACAATCTCTAAAAGTAAACCTAAATTGCACAGCTGCAGGCGGTGGTACGGTGTGGCTGTGGCCCCATTTGTTTTTTAAGTTTCGGTTTTCAGCGCATTACTTTCACTTTTAAAATTAATAATAATAACTAATAGTTTTGTTTTTCCTGTGACTTATCTGCAGTATGATACATGATAGGAGCATAATAAATGCTCCCAATGTTTTGTTGGTCTTTTTTTTCTTTTTGTAAAGACGTTTTTAGGCATTTATATTTATTTATTTATTTTGCATCGTAAGACACTGTGACGTCATCGGCTACTCGAGCGTCGTTCGAGTTTTTTTATGTTAATGTCGAGGTTAAAAATTATGTACTCGTTCAACCCCTACTTCAGATGCGTGCATAATAGCTTCTGAAGTCGGAGCTGCTATCAGAATATCATCGACGTATTGGATTAAAACCACTCCCGGTGGCAAAGGCAAATCAGTAAGGACTTGCTTTAATACATTATTGAACAAAGAGGGCGAATCCACGAACCCCTGAGGCAGTCTACTGTACGTGAATTGTTTCCCCTTAAAGGTAAATGCAAACAGATCCCTTGATCCAGCGTCCAGAGGCACACAAAAGAACGCGTTCGCCAGGTCAATACAAGTAAAAAACTTGTGTTCAGGCTGAATAGCATTCATCATAACATAAGGATTTGGAGTACCATAATTAGATGGAACAACAACCTTATTTATAGGCCTCAAATCATGAACTAAACGGTAATGAGATTTATCAGCTTTTGGTACCGGGTGTAGAGGTGTGTTCCAGCTCGAAACAGTAGGCTGCAACACACCAGCTTCCAGCAAACCCTTAATAGTTTGCTCTATACCGTCAATCTGCTCCTGTCGGAGTCGATATTGATGTTTATAGATTGGAACCGTGCCTGGCTTCAGGACGATCGATACAGGGTTGACACTCAGCAGGCCCACATCTGTAGAACTCCTGGCCCAAAGTGTATCAGGCAAACTGGCTAACAGTTTGTCCGTATCAACATGGTCTGTGTTTTCTCCGCCATGTGATCTAGGCAGAGAATGTTTCTCAGGTAACAATAATGTGAATGATCTGTGTGTGATCCTGTAAGTATCAGTTTCTGGAGAATAGTGTAAGTGTGGATTTTGTGTAGGCACCCATTCCCTTACAGCAAGACAGCGTCTCATCACAGGACCTAAATTCTTCGCATCAGCACCAGACACAACCATCACATGTGGA
>JBBPBX010039983.1:0-29606 GCA_038048925.1 Garcialebias charrua | reverse complement strand
TTTCTGTCAGGTGTGTGGTGTTAATCTGGACTTGGAATTTGGTGTCCTAGGTATGTTTTGTGACCCCATCCTCCCCTGAGAAACAAAGCGTGCACTTTCAAGACACGATCCCTGATGGAGCATTCACATGACAAACACACATTGTTGTCAACTGTTCAGGATCCTCATGATCCTCTTTTTCTGAAGGTAGTTTATTTATAATCTCGTGTAATCTCATTTCAGATTAAGCTTGATCAGGTTATGTGACCGAACGTGGCGCGCGCGGTCTTATCAAAATGAATCATGTTTATGAGTTAGTTTGATGAGGACAAACGACCACTGTCCCAAATCTTTAATGTTTGGTGTCAAAATGTCTCATTGTGATGAAACCCACTAATTATATTGCACCAGTTAAACTCCAAACATGTGTGGAACCTGTGTGCGTGTCTTTTAGGACATGGCAAACGGAGGGGACCAGTTCAACCTTGCAGAGCGCTCGGACTCGGAGTGCGCGGAGTCGCGGACCCCCCAAAATAGTCCACCAAGGACAGTCCTCTGAAGGCGTCCAGCCAGCAGGTAGCAGCTCAAGTGTGTAAATAATCATTTATTTGACTTTTCACCACATCCAACTTCCCCTTCAGAATGTAAAGTAAAGACTGTGAATCAAATCACAAACTGTTTGTTGTACAGGGGGGTGGAAGACATCAAAGTTGTCCTACATGACAAGGACCTCTGGGGCAAATTCGACCATGTGGGAACTGAAATGATCATCAACAAGGCTGGAAGGTGAAAAGGAAATGTTTTTCATCAATACATGTAATCAGTTACTGAATGGACGAATAAAAAATAAAAAAAATCTCCCCAGTCTGTGCGCGTGCATGCAGGCCTCTGAGCAAAGACTTTTGTGTGGCCTACTTTTTATATATATACCGGGTATATATATAATTTGTGGAGCGTTGGTCCTAGGACATGTCACAGCTAATGCACCTTTTTGCTTCATCTTAATTATTTTGCATTGCTGAATAATCTTTTGTTTTTGTCCTCAGCAAGTGCAGCGCCTCAACCCAAGGACCTGTCAACGCCCAGTGAGTACCGGTATACATTACACTTTAAACCATTGTTTATTTTTATCAGGCCTTGCAAAATAATTTTTATTTTATTTTATTTTTTTCATGGAAAACCGATGCCACTTCCAGATCAGAAATTGGAAGATGGGCATTCCCATTGCCTCAGGATGGTAAGTATTGAACAGTTAGCAGTGAGACACTTGGAAAAAAATGATCAACCACAGCCACCTTGCTGTTGGAGAGATTATAATCAAGAAATGTGTGTTTTTGTTTTATTTTCCCCCCCCCAGTGTTTCAGCGTATTCAACTTCTTTGACCTCGGCGATCGCCTACACCGTGTACATCCCACCTTTTCAGCTGTTCCAAAGAGGATAGAGACCATGGAGGATTTTGTGAGAGAGGAGCACCTCGTGACTCCAAATTTGCTACCCTGGTAGGTTTTACAAGTCTGGAGGAAAGCCGAGCATAACGCAGTACTGTACAACCAAACACTTGGAAGTGTCAGTGAACTGTATCATGGATTTATTCCAACAGGTTCTGCAGATTTCCAGAATTGGAGGAAGCACACCAAGGACTTTGTCTACAAATTTCTTGATAGGTATGTATCAACACACGCTCACCCACCCACTAACCATCTGAACTAAATATTTTACTTGCAAGTTCAGTATTTAGTTTTGTAAACTAAGTATTTAGCTATCAAATTAAATATTTAATTTAGAACGACGTGTATTAATAACATGGTTGAAATATGACTGGAAAATTTTGTTTTCTCTAAACTAAAATATTGTTGTTGATTTTTGTAACTTTGCTAATGGCACCCCATAGATATGAAAATGTTTGGCAACTCGAGTGCGTTTTGCAGCAATTTTTTAACTGATGTGCTCAAATTTGGCAGCACGATGTCTCAGTGGTTAGCACTGTTGTCTCACATCAAGGTCCTGGGTTCTATCCCCGGTTGGACCTGGAGTGTTTCTGTGTGGTGTTTGCATGTTCTTCTCGTGCTTGCGTGGGTTTTATCAGAGTACTCCGGTTTCCTCCAACAGATCCAAAACATGCATGTTCGGCCTTCAGGTCCAGGCCTCCCTTGAAAAAGAGATCTGTGATCTCTATGGGATTTGCCTGCTTAAATAAAGGTTAATAAATAATAATGTGTGTTAGTGTGTTAACTAGTGTTATAAGTGATTGGCAAAAACAAAAATTCAAAGCCACCTATCAACATATGATTGTACAGCCACACTTCCAGGCTGTCATATTGTTAAGTTTGCAGATGATACAGCGGTGGTGGGATGCATCACAAACAATGATGAGTCCAGCTACAGACAGGAGGTGGAACATCTGGAGAGCTGGTGCAAAGAGAATAATCTTCACATGAATGTGAAGACGACGAAGGAGATGATTGATTGATTGATGTTTATTCATTCATTTTAAAAGAACAATACAAGACAGTTTCATCAGATACAAGAATACAAGTTGGATAAAATGAAGGGAGCAGAAAGAAGATGAAATCTTATTATATCTGCCCCTTATTTCACAGTTTGTTCAACCAATGATAACCTTCAAGTAACATCACAGAATGAATAATTCTACTTATTTTTCTAACTGTAATACATAAACTAGATCACAAAATGAATAATTCTACTTAATTTTTCTAACTGATACACAAACTACATCACAAAATGAATAATTCTTTTTCTAACTAATACACAATAGCAAAATGAATAATTCTTTTTCTAACTAATACACAAACTATATCATACTTAATTTTTTTTTTTTTTTTTTTATACTAATGATGAGATGATTGTGGACTTCAGAAGGAACAAACACACCCACGCCCCACTGAAAATAGGTGGGTCTGCAGTGGAAGTGGTCTCCAGCTACAAATACTTGGGTGTACACTTGAATGATAATCTCAGCTGGAGCAACAACACCACCAGCCTGATCAAGAAAGGTCATCAGAGACTCTACTTCCTCAGACGACTGAGACGTGCTGGTCTGAGCAGCCCAGTTCTCACCTCCTTCTACAGGTGTGCAGTGGAGAGCATCCTGTGCTCCAGCATCAACGTGTGGCATGGAGGCTGCACAGTTGAAGAGAGGAAAGCTCTACAGAGAGTGGTGAAGGCTGCACAGAAGTCTGTTGGAGTCAGTCTCCCCACCATCACAGACATTTACACCTCCAGATGCAGGAAAAGAGCCACCTGCATCATGAAAGACCTCACTCATCCAGCACACTCACTCTTTGCCCCACTCCCCTCAGGACGGAGGTTGAGGAGCATCAAGTGTAGAACCACTAGACTGAGGAACAGCTTCTACCCTGAGGCTGTTAGACTCATGAATAAATAAAATAAAAAATAAACACTGCAAAATATCACATCATGCTGATGCTGATCTGTTTTCTTGTTGCTGTGTTCATCTGTGTTCATCTGTGACCATCTGCTCATACAAACTCATGTTCGTGCTGCAGTTTATTCCCACTATATTAGGCTTAGTGTATTACTAGTTGATGTTTTTCGTAGTTAATTCTAGATGTTATTACTGTTTTTCTCTTGCATTTGTTGTTGGATGTAACTGGGACCCCGTGTACATAATCTCGTTTTCATCACATGTACCACATGCGGTGCAAATGACAATAAAGACTTTCTGACTCTGACATTTGCTGGGATGGATGTTTTTATTTATTTATTTATTAATCAGGGAGATCCCAGCAAGACACTGCATTTTCCAGATTGCCTTTGCATATTGCTAATTACTTTTTGTTTTTGTTTGTTTTTTTGCAAATGCAGATGGAATCATGAATGGAGATTCTGCAGCAACAGGATTTTATAAGGACTCATGCTGCAGAGCATTTAAAACATGCAAAGGAGGACATGGGCTCACACTGGACAATTAACACAATAATAATAATAATAATAATGAATTCCATTTATAATGCACTTTTCATTAATAAAAATCTCAAAGTGCTACAAAGTGTAATAAAGCAAAGATCAAAATAAAACAAGTGATAAAAATTAACACAACTGGTAGAGCTGCTGCCTCTCAGCGAGCAGGTCCCCGGTTCAAATCCCGGTCCGGGGGCCTTTCTGGGTAGAGTTTGCATGTTCTCTCCGTGCATGCATGGGTTTTCTCCGGGTGCTCCAGTTTCCTCCAACAGTCCAAAAACATGCATGTTAGACTGATGGTGACTCTATGACCTTGGGTGTGAGTGAGACAGGTCTCTCTTGTAAATGAGTCCCTGTGGCTCAACGAGGCTAGCCTGTATAAATAAAGGTTGAATGAAAAAATGTGCCACAAAGAAGTGGAGGTGGGGCTTTCACACTGGACATTTAATGCACCACGAAGAAGTGGACACTGGACATTTAATGCACCACAAAGAAATGGACACTGGACATTTAATGCACCACAAAGAGGTGGAGGACATAGGGTCACACAGGACATTTAAAACGTGCCACATAGAAGTGGAGGATACGGGCTCACACAGAACTGAGGAACACATTTTTGGGGGGGAGATGCAAATAGGTGCTGGGCATAAAATTAGAATATTGTGAAAAAGTTATTTATTTCAGTAATTCCATTCAAAAAGTAAAACTTCTATACAGTATTACTGTATATTCATTCACACAGACTTTTTTTTTTCTTTCGGCTTCTCCCTTCGTTAGGGGTCACCACAGCGAACTAGTCGCATGAAGACTTGGCAATTGTTTTTACGCCGGACCGGATGCCCTTCCTGACACAACCACAGACCACCGGGCTACCACAGCTCTCTGTGTGGAGCAGAGAGCTGCTATCTAGGGTTCCCGGGGGAGCAGATGGTGTGGGTTAAGGGCCTTGCTCAAGGGCCCAGAGTGGGGCAGATGAGGGTAGAGACAGGTGTGACCGCTTCACCTGTCCCACCCACATCTTTTTGCTGTTGTCGGTACCGGGGCTTGAACCGGCGATCTTCCGATCACAAGCTCACCTTCTTAACCTCTGCGCCACCACTCCCTATTCATTCACACAGACTGATATATTTAAAAATAATCTTAATGCTGATGATTATAACTGACAACTAATGAAAACTCCAAATTCATTATAAGTAAATTACATTACTTGAGATCAATTAAAAAATGATTTTTATAGATGTTGGCCAACTGAAAAGTATTAACATGGTAGCATGGTCCTTAGCCCCAACTATTGAAAGATGTACATATTGTACATTTCATGTTCATACATCTCAGTTGGCCAACATTTATAAAAATACTTTATTTTTATTGAGCTCAAGTAGTAGTCTAATTTTCTGAGATACTGAATTTAGGGTTGTCATTGGTTGTCAGTTTTAATCAACATTAAAATAAATAAACATTTGAAATATATCAGTCTGTGTGTAATGAATGTTTCACTTTTTGAATGGAATTCCTGAAATAAAACAACTTATTTAAAATATTATGACCAGCACACTTTGTACAGATTATTTTTGTGGTGAGGGGACTGTAATTGTATACAGCTTTTTTATTTATCTTGTTCCTGCCTGCTATATCAAAAAGAAAAATGAAGGCATGTTAAAAAAAAATTGTTAAGTACAGACCAAAAATGAAGGCATGTTAAAAAATTATTATTGTTTATGTTAAGTACGGCCAAAGAATGAAGGCATTTAAAAAAAAAATATGTGAAGTACAGACCCAAGTGAGCTGTGTACTTTTATAGATTTGTTTGTGTATTTTGTGTTGCCACCAGTTGATAAGTTCCGTAATGTAAAGCTTTTTTTTTTAAGTTACCAAAGGTGGAATTCTCAATTTTATGTGTTATGCTGTTCCTTTAAATTGTGTTAAATAAACAGGATAAAGGTAAAATTTATGGAGTGATTTGTAAAACTTAATCCAACTGTTTGTAGGATTTTAAAGCTGCGGATGGTCAAAGTATTTCCCTAGATTTGTTTGCCTCAACGCAATTTTAAAGTAGATTCATTATACTTTTTATATGCATAGCATGAACAAGCAGCATGTAAAGTGACTAAAATAAGTTAAATATAATAGCCTAATTAGAATAAGCTAAATACAGTAAGTTATTGACGTCAGATAGACGTCTAATGTAGACGCCTTTTAGACGTCAGGAATATAGACGTCTAATGTAGACGCCTTTTAGACGTCAGGAATATAGACGTCTTTTGGACGTCGGAAAAAAGACGTCTTTTAGACGTCGGGGAAAAGACGTCATCTGGCGTAACGTTTTCGACCTTCCAGGGACCTGATTTCGACGTCCAGAAATGACCTGAAAAAGACGTCGTATAGACGTCACCTTGCTCAGTGGGTGGTTCATGCATCAATCAGCCAATTGTGTGTCATGACCGCTCTTACTTTGAAAAACAGCAAAAGAGCGAATCTACAAGTCGAACCACGAAGTAGCGAGGGACTACTGTATATGAAGTTGTTTGAAGTCCATCCATCCATCCATTTTCTTCCGCTTATCCGGGGTCGGGTCGCGGGGGTAGCAGCCTAAGTAGGGAGGCCCAGACTTCCCTCTCCCCAGCCACTTGGAGCAGCTCCTCTGGGGGAATCCCAAGGCGTTCCCAGGCCAGCCGAGAAACATAGTCCCTCCAGCGTATCCTGGGTCTTCCTCTGGGTCTCCTCCCGGTGGGACATGCCCGGAACACCTCACCAGGGAGGCGTCCAGGAGGCATCCTAACCAGATGCCCGAGCCACCTCAACTGGCTCCTCTCGATGTGGAGAAGCAGCGGCTCTACTCCGAGTCCCTCCCGGATGACTGAGCTTCTCACCCTATCTCTAAGGGAGAGTCCAGCCACCCTGCGGAGAAAACTCATTTCAGCCGCTTGTATCCGAGATCTTGTTCTTTCGGTCATAACCCAAAGCTCATGACCATAGATGAGGGTGGGAACGTAGATCGATCGGTAAATTGAGAGCTTTGCCTTTTGACTCAGCTCTCTCTTCACCACGACAGACCGGTACAGCGCCCGCTTCACTGCGGACGCTGCACCTATCCGCCTATCGATCTCACGCTCCAGTTTTCCCTTGAAAGTTGTTTGTTGTTTGAATAAATTTCGATAAATCTTGTTACCAACTATGTGTTCAAAATAAGCAGAAAACAAATTACAGGTGCTCCCCGACTTACGAGCGAGTTCCGTTCCTACGAGACGCTCGTAAGACGAAAATTCGTACGTCGGAACACGAAACACGTGTCGCTCGTAAGTCCAGATTTTCAGTCGTAAGTCGGAAAATGTATGCTAACGCTACTACGAACACCCGTTTTTCAACGCAAACGTACATACTGGTTCATAAACATATACAGAACTTTGTTTACAAACGGTTAGCTAACACACTTTCATCTAAAAACACATACCAGTGCTGTATTTTCTGTATGTTCTGTACAACTTTACTGTTCGTTAGTCCGCTCGTAAGTCCGGAACGTCGTATGTCGATGACGTTGTAAGTCGGGGAGCACCTGTAATGCAGTAAAGCATGCTTGTTAACACACCAGAAAATTGAAACAGATGTTTGTATAAATGGTTTAAAAAGACAGAACCATTTTTTTCTCGCTCGGACATTAAACCAGACTAAACCTCTCTTGACCTCCCAAAATAATTTCTATTCTTTAAATACCTGAATAATGTGGGACGTACATATATTTTTTAAACTTTCTTCAGAAGTTTCTTTTTATGTTTGTAGTGTTTAGTCTCTGGCCATGGACTGGCCACATCTGAATCCTGCTGTCTATCGAGAGCTGCAGTGGGAGGAGGCTGAACATTTTTCAAAATTGGTTGGCATCTGCCTTTGAGCAGAGGCATTATGAGGCTCCAGAGCTCCACGATGCATCTGCTCCAGAGCGCTGATGAATTTGCTCAAAAGCTCCCAGGATTTATCCACTCAAGAGCCCCGCGACGCTCCCGCCACATACCTGATACAATGTCAAGATGTTGCATTCATGTGTAATCGGATTTCCCGTGAAGAAACACGGCGCAAAGTTTAAAATCACTTTTTAATCAAAATTTAATTGATTTGTCATTTTGCTTGTAGAATCGAACATAGTTGAATGATACAACATATATATGCTGTGCAATTTTATGCATAGTTCAAACATCATGTCACAATACATTTAAGTTTCATTTTATTTAGTTGTTTTTTGAAACTTCACCATACCATACCATATCATTTTATTTATAAAGCACTTTAAACAGGAACAAGTCCACACCAAAGTGCTGGACAAACAAACACGCAACAGGTAACACAGACAATGAAGTACAACACGAAAAACATAAAAACATTGCAGATCATAAATCAAACGATCCAATACAAATCAGCTGGCATTGAAAGCGATGGAGTAGTAGTGAGTTTTTAACCGGGATTTGAAAACCGAGAGGGAGGGGGCCTGTTTGATGAGCAGCGGCAACTCGTTCCAGAGTCTTGGGCGTGCCACCTGCACGTTAGTTTTTGTGATGGTTTTTGTTGATCTAGTTTGTGCAGACTTTTTCATTCTAAATAAGAGAAGGATCATTTTTATTTTTTAATGTACTTGGAGACTGAATACTTTACTAAATAAAGTAATTTCAGTAAAATTACCCCTTTTTTATTTTTATTTTATATAATACTGCAAAGCAACATGTTAAGTTAATTTTGTCAAATAAATAACTATGATTTCATTATATCACAAAATTTATCGTTATCGTCAGAATTCTGTGAAATATCACAATACGTACAGTAGTTGAGCCATATCGCTCAGACAAAAATCACAGCCGCGCGCACCACGGTGTTATCTTGTATAAAGATCATCAGTATGTAATCAAAAAACATTGTACAAAGAGACTAATGTTTAAATTGCACATAATAAAAATACATAACCACTTGATCTTTCTGGTTATGCATGTCGGACAGATTAAAACTCACAGGACCCGGTAGCTTTGCTTTTAGCTAAATAATAATAATAATAATAATATTAATAATAATAATAATAATAATTTTGCTGCTTACCTTACCTAGACTATTTGAGGTTCCGTTAAGCAGAATGATCAGATTGCAGGACCGGCAGAAGTTCTGATGCACCTCGCTTCCGCTGCTCGCTCTCTGGGCTTGAAGCTGGTACCGAGTCCGACCAGAGAGAGGCTCTTTATAGGGCTCCGGTCTCGACCATGGCTTTCCCGACCGACCGAGGCTCTCCCGACCGACCACGGCTTTCCCGACCGACCGAGGCTCTCTTGACCGACCGAGGCTCTCCCGACCGACCGAGGCTCTCCCGACCGACCGAGGCTCTCCCGACCGACCGAGGCACATCTGTTTGTTTTTCAATTTTTATGCATTTTGTAATTTTTGATAATTTAACATTTCATAAATCACTGCTTTTGTTCAATACCTTTCAGGTCTTTTGAGCCACCCACACAAATCTTATATCAAACTACTCTCCAAGACCAGGCCTATGAGGCACAGCTTTTTATTTATCATTTTTATGCATTTTGTAATTTTTCACAATTTAATATGTCATAAATCACTCTTTTTGCTCAATACCGTTCAGGTCTTATGAGCCACCCACATAAAACTTACATCAAACTACTCTCCAAGACCAGGCCTATGAGGCACAGCTTTTTATTTATCATTTTTATGCATTTTGTAATTTTTCACAATTTAATATGTCATAATTTACTGTTTTTGTTCAATACCGTTCAGGTCGTTTGAGCCACCCACACAAAACTTACATCAAACTACTCTCTAAGAACAGGCCTATGAGGCGCAGCAGTTTATTTATCATTTTTATGCATTTTGTAAATTTTCCCATTTAAATTTTATAAATCACTGTTTTTGCTCAATACCGTTCAGGTCTTATGAGCCACCCACAACTACTTAGAGGTGTGTCATCTGGCCAGAAAATGGATGATAAGGAAACCTGGTGGTGGAATAGTGAAGTGCAGGACGCCATTCAAAGAAAGAGATTAGCCAAATAGAAATATGACAGTGAGAGGACTGAAGAGAGGAGACAGGATTATAAGGAGATGGGACGTAGAGCAAAGAGGGAAGTAGCTAAGGCAAAGCAGAGGGCGTACAATGAGTTGTATGGGAGACTGGACACTAAAGAGGGAGAGAAGGACTTGTACCGATTGGCAAGACAGAGGGATCAGGCTGGAAAGGATGTGCAGCAGGTTAGGCTTATTAAAGATGGGAATAGTAACGTTCTAACAAGGAGGAGACTGTTACAGGAAGATGGAAGGAGACGTACTTTGCAGAGCTAATGAATGAAGAGAATGAAAGAGAAAGAAGAGTAGAGGTCATAGAATCTGTGGACTAGGAAGTGGGAACGATTAGTGAGGGTGAAGTCCAGAAAGCTCTGAAAATAATGAAGAAGGGGAAGGCAGTACCTGATGACATACCAGTGGAGGTTTGGATATGTCTTGGAGATATGGCAGTGAGGTTTTTGACTCAAATATTTAATGGAATATTTGAGGGTGAGAAAATGCCAGAGGATTTGAGAAGACGTGTGCTGGTGCCCATTTTTAAGAACAAAGGTGATGTACAGAGTTGTAGCAACTACAGGGGAATTAAGTTAATGAGCCACAGGATGAAGATCTGGGGGAAGAGTTGTGGAAGGAAGACTTAGACAAGAGGTGACTATCTGTGAGCAGCAGTATGGTTTCATGCCAAGAAAGAGCACCACAGATGTCATCTTTGCTTTGAGGATGTTGATAGAAAAGTACAGAGAGGGTCAAAAAGAACTCCATTGTGTGTTTGTGGATTTAGAAAAAGCATATGACAGGGTGCCAAGAGAGGAGGTGTATTGCATGAGGGAATCTGGAGTGGCAGAGAAGTATGTCGGACTGGTACAGGACATACAGCAGGACAGTGGTGAGATGTGCTGTAGGAGTGACGGATAGCTTCAAGATGGAGGTGGGAGTGCATCAAGGATCGGCTCTGAGCCCCTTCTTGTTTGCTCTGGTGATGGACCGACTAACAGATGAGGTCAGGCAGGAATCCCCATGGACTATGATGTTTGCAGATGACATTGTGATCTGTGGTGAGAACAGGTGGAAGAGAACTTGGAGAGGTGGAGGTATGCACTTGAAAGAAGAGGAATGAAAGTCAGCCGTAGTAAGACAGAGTACATGTGTGTGAATGAGAGGGAGGCCAGTGGAACAGTGAGGCTACAAGGAGCAGAGGTCACAAAGGTGCAGGACTTCAAGTACTTGGGGTCCACTGTCCAGGAAAATGGGGAATGTGGTAAAGAGGTGAAGAAGAGAGTCCAGGCAGGATGGAGTGGATGGAGAAAAGTTTCAGGAGTGATTTGTGACAAAAAGGTGTCAGCAAAGGTCAAAGGAAAAGTTTACAAGACAGTGGTGAGACCAGCTATGTTGTATGGTCTGGAGACAGTGTCATTGACAAAAAGACAGGAGAAAGAACTGGAAGTAGCAGAAATGAAGATGCTGAGGTTCTCCTTAGGAGTGACAAGGATGGATAAGATCAGGAATGAGATCATCAGAGGTACAGCACATGTTGAACAACTGGGAGATAAAGTTAGGGAGGCCAGACTGAGATGGTTTGGACATGTCCAGAGGAGGGACAGTGGGTATATTGAGTCAGAGTCAGAGAGTCTTTATTGTCATTTGCACCGCATGTGGTACATGTGATGAAAACGAGATTATGTACACGGGGTCCCAGTTACATCCAACAACAAATGAAAGAGAAAAACAGTAATAACATCTAGAACTAACTAAGAAAAACATCAACTAGTAATACACTAAGCCTAATATAGTGGGAATAAACAGCAGCACGAACATGAGTTTGTATGAGCAGATGGTCACAGATGAACACAGCAACAAGAAAACATATCAGCATCAGTATGATGTGATATTTTGCAGTGTTTATTTTTATTTTATTTTTATTTATTCATGAGTCTAACAGCCTCAGGGTAGAAGCTGTTCCTCAGTCTAGTGGTTCTACACTTGATGCTCCTCAACCTCCGTCCTGAGGGGAGTGGGGCAAAGAGTGAGTGTGCTGGATGAGTGAGGTCTTTCATGATGCAGGTGGCTCTTTTCCTGCATCTGGAGGTGTAAATGTCTGTGATGGTGGGGAGACTGACTCCAACAGACTTCTGTGCAGCCTTCACCACTCTCTGCAGAGCTTTCCTCTCTTCAACTGTGCAGCCTCCATGCCACACGTTGATGCTGGAGCACAGGATGCTCTCCACTGCACACCTGTAGAAGGAGGTGAGGACTGGGCTGCTCAGACCAGCTCGTCTCAGCCGTCTGAGGAAGTAGAGTCTCTGATGACCTTTCTTGATCAGGCTGGTGGTGTTGTTGCTCCAGCTGAGGTTATCATTCATGTGTACACCCAAGTATTTGTAGCTGGAGACCACTTCCACTGCAGACCCACCTATTTTCAGTGGGGCATGGGTGTGTTTGTTCCTTCTGAAGTCCACAATCATCTCCTTTGTCTTCTTCACATTCATGTGAAGATTATTCTCTTTGCACCAGCTCTCCAGGTGTTCCACCTCCTGTCTGTAGCTGGACTCATCATTGTTTGTGATGCATCCCACCACCGCTGTATCATCTGCAAACTTAACAATATGACAGCCTGGAAGTGTGGCTGTACAATCATATGTGAGCAGAGTGAACAGAAGGGGGCTCAGCACACATCCCTGAGGAGAGCCAGTGCTGAGGGTTATGGTGGAGGAGGAGAAGTTGTGGATCTTCACGGACTGTGGTCTGTCTGTTAAGAAGTCTAGTACCCAGTTACAAATAGAGGGGCTTAGTCCAAGTGTAGATAGTTTGTCTATCAGAGTTTGGGGGATCATGGTGTTGAAGGCAGATGTGAAGTCCACAAAGAGCAGACGCACGTATGAGTCTTTCTGATCCAGGTGGGTGAGAGCAGTGTGGACCACGGAAGAAATGGCGTCCTCTGTTGATCGGTTCTCACGGTATGCGTATTGATGAGGGTCCTCATTGATGTTGACGGTTGCCTTGATGTGGGACATGACCAGTTTCTCAAAACATTTAGCGACTATCGGGGTGAGGGCCACCGGTCTATAGTCATTCAGACCAGTCACTGTGGAGCTCTTTGGGACTGGGATGATGGTCGCGGTCTTCAGGCAGGTGGGAACTGACTCCAGTGCAAGTGTTTCCCTGGGATGTTGTCTGGTCCGGTTGCTTTATGAGGATTAATCTTTCTGAGACTGCCTCTCACTTCTGCTGCGGACACCCTGAGATGCTCTTCATCTGGTGATGAGGTGAGTCTGGTGCTAGCATTGGTAGAAGGATGTTAGAAATGCAGCTGCCAGGAAAAAGACACAGAGGAAGGCCAAAGAGGAGATATATGGATGCAGTTAGAGAGGACATGAAGGTAGTTGGAGTGAGGACAGAGGATGCAGAGGACAGAGTGAGGTGGAGGAGGATGACTCGCTGTGGCGACCCCTGAAAAGGGAAAAGCCGAAAGAAGATTTTTGATTTTTCACAAAACTTTATTTACACAATAATAAAATTAACACAACAGTGTTAAAAATGTGATCAGGACATCAGCAAGCTTAAAATAAAATAAAATATTTACATGAGGAGCTTGTTGTATTGTATTTCTCCCTGATCAGAAATGGTGCATAAAACCTTCTTAAATCCCCACAGTTTCACAAAACTCTCCATGTGTCCAGTGTCTCTGTGGAAGCAAAACTCCAGCGCCAGTCTGGCCTTGATGTTGCACTTCCACAGAGCCACGGCATCAAGTTGAGGTCCAGCCTGCAGTCTGTCCCTGCGAGACAAATAAACAGCCATTTTTGCTTCGGCTACCAGAAAGTTTAAAGTTTGGGATTTAAACTTTGTGGCTTTGCTGTAACGTACTCCATTAATGAAAACCGATTTGGTGAAAACGGTGTCAAAGAGGCTAAAGATCGTTGTCATTAGATTAAACAGATCAATCAGTCTAGCACAATCTGTAAAAACATGAAAAACACTCTCAGACAGACTGCAAAAAGGACACTCGTTTAAAACCTCAGGATTGATGACAGACAAAAATGAGTTTGTTGCAATGGCACCGTGAAGGATCCTCCATTGAAGATCGCCAGTCCGTTTCTTTATTGGAGGTTTGTAAAGAGTCAGCCGAAAGAAGAAGAAGAAGATAATATCTCATTAGTCATGTATAAAGCTCAAAACCACTTACTGCCTCCAAACGTTCAAATGTTTTTTGATAAGAGAAGGTCTTGTTATACTCTTAGGGGTACTGAGGTATTTGTATGTATGTATGTATGTATTCTCATTCTCCACCAGTGCAAGATTATTAAACCTCTCATTATCCTTGATAAGAGAAGGTCTTGTTATACTCTTAGGGGTACTGAGGTTTTTGTAAAACCTCAGTATAGAACCTGTTTGAAGAGTCGGACTGTTTTGATACAGGGAATTGACTTATGGAACAATTTAGATAACGATATTAAATTTGCTGGATCGTTGCTTGTGTTTAAAAAGATGATCAAATCTAAGTTGTTAACAAAATATGAAAATCTTTAGTTAAATCCATTGTATTAGAAAACTTTCTAGTTAACTAACAAAGTTGTTTTTTAGTTTTCATTCTATTACTGAAAAACATTGCTTGAGTTGATTGTTTGGATTGAGTTTGCTTTTGTTACTTTGAAAAAAAGGGGCAGATACTATAAGATTATTTCTCCTCTCTGCCACCTTTCATTTTATGTCTTTTACATTTTACATTGTATGTTTTTGTTTTTCTTTTATATTGATGTAAAATTAATAAATTTAATAAAAAAATAAAAAATAAAAGTGTGATGGACCTTCAGCTACAACCACACCAAATTTTAGCACAACTTCTGTCAATCTGACTGAATTAGAGCTGTTTGTCATGGTCAGCGGCCCCCTTCTGATCCCCCCCATCAGCCCCTGTCTAACACTCCCTCCTGCTATTGTTTCAGGCAGTGGCGCAAATAGCCACTATGCAGGTTATGCAAGGCATAGGGGCGTTGCACTAAAGGGGGCGCCAAAACCGTTTCTAGAAAAAATGTTTTTCTAGCAGTCATTTTCTTTAACTGCATGAAATGACAGTAACAGGTGAACAGCACTGATTAGGCGCCCCCCCCCCACTCCTTCACCTCCCTCCTACTATCGCTCTGCTCTCCCTTCACACAGGTGGCTGTGAACACACGCCCCTAAGAGAACACTCAGGCGCGTTGTTCCCCCGCTTTGTAATGCCTATCACCCATCTCCAGCTACTCCTTCCAAGCATGCCACGACTCCCTTCTTTCTCACAGCAATCAGCCCTGATTCCACTCACCTGTTCAGCTCTCATCTAGTTCACCTGCTCTACACCCTTTAAAAGTTCCATTCTCATTCTCCTCCAGTGCAAGATGATTAAACCTCTCATTGTCCTTGATTCTCAAGCCTGAACCTCAAGCCTTGTGTTTTGGGATATGACCTCACACCTGCCTCTTGGATTTATATCTCTGCCTGCCGCTCATCTGGTTTTGCTCTGCCCTTCTGACCCTGATACAACAACTTTTTTTGGCCCTTTGACTCTGGATTTTGGATTACCCCTTGGATCTGTTTGAAGAACTCTGACTCCCCATGCTTGACCCCTGCCTTGCCTTCTGGAGCTCAACCCTACCTCTTCTGGATCCTCTTCCTGGCTACAGCTGCAATTATAAATAAAACTCTTCATTTTTTACTCTTGTCTGGTCATTCTGAATCCAAAAGCCTGGTCTCGTGACACGTTTAGATGTTTTCTAAAGTCAGTTGGCTAATGTTTCCATTTTAAACTGGGTTGGCTTTAATAGTTGAGACATAAGTTTTTTTTTCCATGAAAGTTTAATTAAAATCAATCTAGTGATTCGGGAAATGTTTTGGTAACAAACTGACAAACAAATACACATACATGCACAAGAATAGCCATCTACTTTTGCCTTTAGGGCGATAACAAAAAAGAAAAGACTAGAAGATGCTTATTTATATTTAAAGACATTTTACAAAACTTTTATTGATATTTTAACAAACAGTGAGCCTTCACAATGGAATGTGAATCCTGTGCACCTCAAAGGGTAATGTTGGTGGCAGGAAGCTGAGGCAGTTTTAGCTTTTTTTTTTTGTCTGGTCAGTGTCAAAGCTTCTTTTACAGTTTTATCTCATTCCCACAAAAAAAGTCTGCCATTGTCTCTGCAGAACTGTGGGAGGTGAAAGATAAGGAATGTGAAGCACTGTAAAGAAAATACACTTTCAATGGGCTTGGACGTCTGTCAGATTTGCATGAAACCAAACTCAGACCAATCACAGCACTAGATCAGAGGCTGATAATGTCAAGCAGACTGAGCTTCCAGGTCTATTTAAGACCCTGTCCAGATACTTGAAGCCGCCAGTCAAGTTAAATCATCTTTTTTTATTTCCTCTTAACGAGGTGCAGACAACTAAATCTATTCAGGAAAGCCGAGAGGGAGTGTTCGTTTTCTGAAGTGACACCTGCCTACTTTTTAGATGTCATTGCTCTACGTTTTAATCGTTACCAATTTTGTTCCAAATTCGCATCAGGAAAATTGGGAGGGGGTCAAAATATGGAAAGAGGAGGCAAAAGCATCCAAGTGCTGCCAATAAATAATTCACCTTGACAACTTGACTCGTTTTTCTGAATTGGGGCAGAAAAAATGGAGTATGCTCAGAGTGCATTAAACCTAAAAATAAACCTGGATAGATGGACTGTGTGTATGTGTGTGTGGGGTGTGTGTGTGTGTGGGGGGGGAGTGCACACATTTGGTAATTAACCTCTACAACATGTCAATACAACTGTTTGTAATACTTTATTACCAACATTTTAAACATTTTAGTTGTAAAGTATTCAGAAGACTTGCAACTGAGTTTTTTGTGCGGGGTGGGTGGGGGATGTATGCAGTTGGGGTCTACCTATGGCTTACAACATTCAGTACACTTAATTGGGAGAGACTTAGACTTGTTCTTGTAATTGTGATGAAGTGAAGAAGTCAGGAGATTAAAAACACGTTTGCACACATGTGAATCTCAGTTTACATTTAGGCTCAGCCCAGGGAAAACCCGTGTGTTCCTGCAGCATTTGACAAAAACTCAAATGCACGCAACCTCCAGCAATTTAATGGAAATACAAATGGAAAATACATATTAAAATAAAACAGCTATTCTAGTTCAATCAAATTCTGTTATCCAAGACAAAAATATTGTTTAAAGTAGAGCACCTTTTAGTGTTGCACCATTTCTGTTCAGTCTTTCTGTGCAGTAACAAGACAAAGGTTGTGTTGACAACCTGCAAAAGTTGTGCCAAAAGACACCTGAACTCTTGTTTCAAAAATATGATGAAACCTTTCAGTGCTGTTTGTAGAGGAAACAATAGATATATAGCATCATTGTATTGTAACCTACGATCAAGCACGATGATGGCAGCATCGCAATGGAAAAGTGAGGTCAGTCATAATGATGGGAAACACTGAGAAACAAAACATGAAGTTCAAGTTCAAGTCAAATTTATTGTCATTCTCATCACATGTGGTACATGAGGTGGAACGCAATTGTGTACACGGGGTCCCAGTTACACCCAGCAAAGCAAAAATATAAAGTGTAAAAAGAAACGGTAAATAAGGATCTAAGCTACTGTATACACTACGATGTACCCCAAACAAATGTCAAACGGCATGCCAAAAGGTGTAAGATGTACATTAAACATTAATGTAAAATAATACAGTATATTAAAGGACATGACCCACCATGTTTTCAAATTGCATCGCCATTAATATTTAGTAGTTAATTAAATAATAAAACAGGAGCGTTTATTTATATTGTAGAGAAATAACGCTAAATGTGTTATTTCATGTTTTTTAGCAGTTTTTAGCAGCAGCTCCGGGAAAATCTGCCCCTCTCCATATATGGGCATTGACGTCACTGAAGTATCCGCCTTGAATGCATGCGGAGTTATAACAAGCATGCATCAACGTAGCTTCATTATTGCAGCGGTGTTATATCTTATTAAAAAGTTCTAAAAAATAAATAAAAACAGAGCGCTGGTCCAGCTGTACCCACAACTGCACCAGGAAATATTTAGAGATTGCGCATCCACGTAGGACACTAGTTTAATTCGCTCGCTCGCGACAAATTCATTAATTTCCTCATGAAGCCGGCTCGGCTTTTTATTAGCCCCTTTCATAAGTCAAACCCGCGCTATTCCCGCACAGACCAGTCCGGCTTTAATCCTCCTCGGGTCATTCATAAGACAACAGTTGAATGCGGGTAGGTCCCACTCAAATAAACTTGTTCAGAAATGAAGCCGCAGCGCGGCTCCAAAAGAGGCGTGGAGCTGAGCTGAACTGGACCGCGACGCATTTATTGTGGGACAGACGTCAGAGGTGTACAAGTTGTCGTGTCATTTTTAATATTTCCTCAGTAATAAATGTACAGCTGGCTGCACGTCAGCTCGCTTACACAGACAGCAGCACCACCTCCGTTGCTCAGAGAGAGGGGAAAAAAAGCGAAACTAACTTTTACAAGTAGTCGTGTCATGTCATTTTTAATATTTCCTCAGTAATAAATGTACAGCTGGCTCATAACCCTCTCACTCTCATAAGCCTCCATCGCGAACTCACTCCTGCCTTCTGAGTGGAGCCTGTATTTACGTCACTCCGGACTTCGGCAATCTTCAGCCGGGTTTCCGGATGTTTCCGGGTCTCCATTGTTTTTTTTTTAGTTTGTATTTACACTGGCCTGGCCCAAATGCAAAAATGAAAATAGACATCATATTCTACTACAGTAATTGTCCAATATGGTGAATTGTTACTGTCACGGTGGGTGTTGTCCTTTAAACAGCAGCCTGAACGAGTCAGTGGTGAGCAGATAGGTATGAATGAATACAGCAGCATGAGGTAACCAGCACCATGAGGTAATCAGCAGCACAGATAAGTCACATATCACTAGTTATATCATATCAACAAATTGCAACCCAAAAAAGTAAATAAAACTTTGGTAAAAACAAAAATAAACTTGACAAAGTTCTGTAAACTTCTAGAATCTGAACCTGGACCCTGCTGAGAATATTCTTAAATACTGAAAATATCTAAGAATGAATACCTCCCAACTAGACTGGCTGAATGTGAATAAGTGAAGAAGAATAAAAACAAGACATTTTCAAAACGAAGGTGTTGAAACCATGTCTTTGTCAGTGAAGAGTCTTAGAGCTGTAAAGGGGAGATAAAAAAAACTATATAAATAAACTTTTCATGTTATTATTCATATAGTACTCTTACATTTGTTGTTGCTTTGTGATTGTTCACTCAAAACCACCATAAAACTTTGAATACCTCAAAGGCTCTTCTGGTTTTCAATGTCACATTTTTATGGATGTGTGTCTATAATTGCACTTTTTGAATATAAAAACCCAAAAGTCGTCATTGTTTTATTATTGGAGGGGTGTGGTGTTGCCCGTTAGAGAAACTGATGGACTGCCGAGGCAAAGCCCTGGGAACATTGTTCAGCAGTGTCATTTGAATATAAATAGACTGAAGAGATTAAAACCAAATACACAGCAAAGAACAAAGATCAGACACAATGGCACGTGTGGCTTTAGGGGCTTTGAAGAAGAGATACTGTAACATGTTTGCTGATTTATATTTTAGTTTATGTATAAGTGTGTTCATGCAGCTCTTGTTTACACAGTCATGCCTACAGCTAATGTGGAGTCGAATCATGAAAATGTTATGCCGTTTATGACAGATGTTAAACTGATTTTTGATGGAAATAAAAAAGTCAAATTTATGGTTTCATCATTTTTTTCCACCTAAGACCTGTGTGAGGTTGTTTGTTTCATTTAAACTTGTCTGCAAGTCTCAACTCTTCGCTTCCTAGAAAGATTTGTAACCAGGCAGACTGTGTTTACTAAAGGTGTATCGATCACATGCACCTCCAATTTAATGAAAGACCAAGAAGACAGCAAGAAAAAAATCAATACGAATGTTTGTTTCGGAAATTAAAAATAAAAGTTTATTATCATGTTTTAAGCAATTTTATATTATCTTTTCTATGGCTTGAACCCTAACTTTTTCATATTTTGACACGAAACAACTTTATTTTATTTTGCCTGGGCACATCAATAGGATTCGATGAGTACCTAAATTCAAAGGGGCGTAAACTGGTGTAAAAAATTATTCCTGCACTTAACAAAATATCAAAATGGCTTCATTAATTGACTGTCAGATATTGTCAAATTATAATCTGTATCATATTCACACATGTGTGGCAAGATCATTAACAGTGCACAAACATTTGTCACTTTAAGTATTTAAACAGATCGGCAAACATAATTTATAACGATACAAAAGAGGAATTTATTTCTTGTATTGTGTGAAAGTTCCAGGAAGATGACGTATCTATAGATAAGTTACCACTTGTACATGGTTTGTGAGAAAACACACAGTCCTACGAGTCTTGAGCTCCCATTGGGATCACAAGTTCAAGTAGCAAATGGGATCTTAGATAAACTTGTACAAACTGAAATTATATATTTCCAAAGAAAATGCTGGAAAAGCCTACAAAAGAACTCGGTCTCTGATTTCTATTTCTCTTTCAGCTGAGAGTGACTGCATCATGTTTCCATGTGGGTCTTTTCTACTTTTAGATGCAGTGTAATCGTAGCAACAGCCAACAAAGATGATGGGTCAGATTTGAAAAAACCACTTGATACCCCAGTGTTCCCCATCATACCTTATGCATCAACCATATTTCCATGCTGTGTGTTCTGTAAGTGAGAGCAGTTCTCAGAAAAGCTTTGGAGGACTATTTAAAGTATAGTGTGTCCATGGAAACGTAGGGATACACGTGATGCTGTAATGAAGAAACAACAAGAACAATAAGGTGTGTTCTTTCAATTTTGAGATTTTGGTAATTGTTTTGTCTTTGGTTGAGTCTTTGTGACAGACTCTGTGATTCATTGTTCAGTTCAGTCAACCTTTATTTATACAGGTTAGTCTCATTGAGTCACAAGGACTCATTTACAAGAGAGACCCATATTCGACAAACCGCAGATAAGTCAGACACAACAATTAAGAGCCATAAAATTAATTTAAAATAAGAAGTACATACAAGTAGTGATATAAAACAAAATAAAATCAAGCTACATTATGAAACGAAGTAAAATACTAAAAACAGGAACATGTAAATTGATTTTTGCATTGAAATTAACAATTGTTTTAAATCCCTTAGATTATCTTTGCATTAGGTGATCCAGTACCACAATCAGCAGATTTTAATTATCAGAGTCAGAGTCAGAGAATCTATATTGTCATTTGCACCGCATGTGGTACATGTGATGAAACGAGATTATGTACACGGGGTCCCAGTTACATCCAACAACAAAATGTAAGAGAAAAACAGTAATAACATCTAGGATATAACTAAGAAAAACATCAATCAAAAATACACTAAGCACTAATGTAATAGAAAAACATCATTACAAACGGCAGCATGAACATGAGTCTGTATGAGAAGATCAAAGTCAAAGTCAACTTTATTGTCAAAACTGCAATATGTACAGGACATACACAGGATTGAAATTGCATTTCTCTCAGTCCCTCGGTGCAACAGTAACCATTTAAACACTAAAACACTGAAACATTTAATAAACATAAGCATAAAATGAAATAATAAAAGTGTAATACTGTCCTGAGTTTTTGCATAGTAGTTTTTGCATAGTAGTAGTATGAAAGTATGAAAAGTTACACCAACACTAAAACACTAAACATTTAATAAACATAAGCATAAAATGAAATAATAAAAGTGTAATACTGTCCTGAGTTTTTTGCATAGTAGTATAAAAGTGTAAAAAGTATATCTATAAAATAAAATGAAAGTTCTGGCATTGACATTTGTAATAGAGTGACAAAGCAGCATATGAAGTTTATGTACACAGTATATGTATGAGGTAGTTGATATTGGTATAGAGGTAAAGTGGCATATGCAATAAGGCTAGTAAAAAAATATATATATATCAGCAGTAGTGTAGATATAAAAAGTAGTGTAAATGTAAACAGTAGTAATAAATGTAAACAGTAGTAATAAATGTAAACAGTAGTAATAAATGTAAACAGTAGTAATAAATGTAAACAGTAGTAATAAATGTAAACAGTGAATGTAAACAGTAGTATGACTATAGGCAGTAATGTAATACAAACATTAGTGCAAATATGAGAAGTAGTGCAAACTGAATGAGCACATGACCGTGAGTTTAGTGAATAACCCGTTTGATGACACAGAGTCCAGTGTTAAAATCTTTGTGTTGTGTGGTAATGTGTGAAAGTTTTTTGTGTTAAGGCAGTACAAGTGGGAGGGGGGGCAGAGCAGGCAGAGTGTTAAGCATCCTGACTGCCTGATGAACAGAGCTGTCTCTCAGTCTGCTGGTTCGAGCCTGGAGACTCCTCAGTCTCCTCCCTGATGGCAACAGGCTGAAGCAGCTGTGTAGTGGGTGTGTGGGATCACCTGCCATGCAGAGGGCTTTCCGAGTGAGGCGGTTGCTGTGTAAGTCCTGTAGTGAGGGGAAGGAGGTGCCGACGATCTTCTCAGCTGCTCTCGCGATGCGTTGGAGGCTCTTGCGGCAGGATGCAGTACATGTACCAAACCACACTGTGATGCAGCTGGTCAGGACACTTTCTATGGCACCCCTGTAGAAGGTGCACATGATGGGGGTTGGAGCTCCAGCCCTCCAGATGGTCACAAATGAACACAGCAACAAGAAAAACAGATCAGCATCAGCATGATGTGATATTTCACAGTGATTATTCTTATTATTTATTTATTCATGAGTCTAACAGCCTCAGGGTAGAAGCTGTTCCTCAGTCTAGTGGTTCTACATTTGATGCTCCTCAACCTCCGTCCTGAGGGGAGTGGGGCAAAGAGTGTGTGTGCTGGGTGAGTGGGGTCTTTCATGATGCAGGTGGCTCTTTTCCTGCATCTGGAGGTGTAAATGTCTGTGATGGTGGGGAGACTGACTCCAACAGACTTCTGTGCAGCCTTCACCACTCTCTGTAGAGCTTTTCTTTCTGCAGCTGTGCAGCCTCCATGCCACACATTGATGCTGGAGCACAGGATGCTCTCCACTGCACACCTGTAGAAGGAGGTGAGGACTGAGCTTCTCAGACCAGCTCGTCTCAGCCGTCTGAGGAAGTAGAGTCTCTGATGACCTTTCTTGATCAGGCTGGTGGTGTTGTTGCTCCAGCTGAGGTTATCATTCATGTGTACACCCAGGTACTTGTAGCTGGAGACCACTTCCACCGCAGATCCACTTATGTTCAGTGGGGTGTGGGTGTGTTTGTTCCTTCTGAAGTCCACAATCATCTCCTTTGTCTTCTTCACATTCATGTGAAGGTTATTCTCTTTGCACCAGCTCTCCAGGTGTTCCACCTCCTGCCTGTAGCTGGACTCATCATTGTTTGTGATGCATCCCACCACCGCTGTATCATCTGCAAACTTTACAATATGACAGCCTGGATGGGTGGCTGCACAATCATATGTGAGCAGAGTGAACAGAAGAGGGCTCAACACACATCCTTGAGGAGAGCCAGTGCTGAGGGTTATGGTGGAGGAGGAGAAGTTGTGAATCCTCACTGACTGTGGTCTGTTTGTTAAGAAGTCTAGTACCCAGTTACAAATGGAGGGGCTTAGTCTTAGTGTGGATAGTTTGTCCATCAGTGTTTGGGGGATCATGGTGTTGAAGGCAGATGTGAAGTCCACAAAGAGCATACGGACGTATGTGTCCTTCTGATCCAGGTGGGTGAGAGCAGTGTGGACCACAGAGGAGATGGTGTACTCTGTTGATCGGTTCTCGTGGTATGCATACTGATGAGGGTCCTCGTTGATGTTGATGGATGTTTTGATGTGGGTCATGACCACTTTTTCAAAGCATTTTGCGACTATCGGGGTGAGGGCCATTGGCCGATAGTCATTCAGGCCAGTCACTGTGGAGCTTTTTGTGACTGGGATGATGGTGGCGGTCTTCAGGCAGGTGGGAACTGTTTCTAGGGCAAGTGAGGTGTTACAGATGTCGGCCAACACCTCGCAGAGCAGATGGGCACATTCTTTCAGCACTTTCCTGAGTATGTTGTCCGGTCCAGTTGCTTTGTGAGGGTTGATCCTCCTGAGACTACCTCTCACTTCTGCTACGGTCACGCTGAGACGCTCTTCATCTGGTGGTGAGGTGAGTCTGGTGCTGGATGGCCTGTTTGGGTCTTCAAAGCGTGCATAAAACTTGTTGAGGTTATCAGGCAGAGATGGGTCTTTGGGACATTGTACACTCCTCCCTTTATAATCAGTTATGCACTAAATGCCCCTCCACATGCTCCGTGGGTCTTGTGAGGTGAACTGACCCTCAATCCTCTGTGCAAAATTGGCTTTGGCCCTCTTAATGCCAGCAACCAGCTCTTTCCTAGTCTTTCTCAGCTCTTCTGAGTCCCCAGACTTGAAGGCAGTGTTCCTGGCTGCTAGCAGGGTGCGAACTTCTGCATTCAACCAGGGTTTTGCATTGGGGTACAATACATGGTATCTTTCTGAAAAACACTTTATCATTTTGTAACAAGACGCATATAGAGGGGCGGCCGTGGCGTAGTGGTAATGGCAGTCGTCCCCCGATCGGAAGGTTGGAGGTTCGAATCCCGGTTTCCCACACCATGTGTCGCTGTGTCCCTGAGCAAGACACTTAACCCCGAGTTGCTCCGGGTAGGACTGGAAAGCGCCTTGCATGGCAGTCTGCCGCTACCGGTGTATGAATGTGTGTATGAATGGGTGGATGGTTGGTATTGTAAAGCGCTTTGGGGCCCCTCATAGGGGGCTGGAAGGCGCTATATAAATAAGCTCCATTTACCATTTAAGCTCCATATAGTCCAACAAAAAAGGATCACAAATCCGTCAATTAGCACAAAAGATAAGGATATTGTTGTTTGTTTTGTATCAAACCTTCTTGGCAATTAATCTGTACTTATGAAATCTTCATTATTTTCCCTTTAATGGTATCTCAGAGATACCATTAAAGCAACACCAAACAAGAGATACTATCTCTTGTTTGGTGTTGTTTCTTGAATAATTGGTCAAATGAAAGAAGATATACTGTATTGACAATTTTACAATTGGTTCACTTAAAACATAAAGACCTGAGCATCATGTAGAAGAACCATACACAGCCACAAAAACTTGGCACGTCCTCCTCATGCTGCTCAGCAACTTGGTTAAACATTGATGTATGATGGCATCCCATTCTTTAACCAGCATTAGTCACAACTCAGTCATTCTGGTTGTGCTGACCAATGTGGAGCAAACACTTTCAAGCCGATCCAAAGGCCAGTCCATCCCTCTTTACTCTCAGATTATTTGCTTTGATAAACCATGCTTTGTAAATGTCATCACTGTGGGTGATAGAGTCTGGTCCCAGACTGTGGACATGTGATTGCAACTTGTTGCTCAGAGGGGCTGACAATTAGACGCCAATCAAGCACCTGCTTATCAGGACCTGAGGTACATGAAGCACACAACAAGAATCAGCAAAGAAAAACTGGCAAGTCTTTCATGGGCATAACACACATATTTAACTTTTTTTTTCTTCTGACAATTTTCCTAACACAATTTGCACCAACTGAGGAGAAATAAGTGAACTTTCCAACTGTTGCATCTCAATTATTGCAACAAACTGCAACAGAGACATAGTCAAAATAGAAATGTCCTTTTCTTTGTCCTTAATTTACATGTCACGTTTTGTTCTTATTTTACCCAAATGATAACCACAATAGGTCTGATGAAAGTTACCTTAAATAATCTTTTTAGACCAGTTCCTGCAACAAAATTTCACTGACGGACACGTCACCAACACATTCAGAGAACACCATGACAGTATCATCAACACTGTTGGCAAGCCCACAGAGAACAAGCGTCGGACAGAAAAGGCCAACGAGTATCTGTATCTGCAGACTGATGTGTTTTTCACCAGGACAAGTGTTGTGAACCTCATTCATTCATTCATTCAAGTTTATTTGAACAAGGACAGCACAATAAACAATGTTACATGTTAAAAACGAAGCAACCGTTGTTTTGTACACAGGATTTCTAGCCATATGGCTAATTTGCAAACCCAGTCCTTGGTTGGACTTTTATATAAAAACAGCTAAAATAAAATTAAAATTTAATTAAGATTAAACAGTTCCCTATATAAAAACATCTAAAATAAAATAAAAAATTAATGAAGTTTAAATGGCTTAAACAGTTCCCTCACACACACACAGCTGCTCCTCTGTCCCTATAGGATTCAGTGTTCACAGATTTGGTTTTGTTTCAACCATTTTTTCACCTGTGAATTAAAACCTCTAAGATCAGTCAATGTTTTTATTGCTGATGGTAAACTATTCCAGATATGGGGACCTTTAAATGAGAAGGAGCATTGACCAAATGATGTTTTGTATTTTGTAGGTTTACAGTCTCCATCAACTGCACCTCTTGTTGCAACTCCTGAGCTGCTGACTTTTAAAATCATTCTGCTCACCAGTTCAGGGACAAGACCATTAATACATTTAAAAGTTAATTTTAAACAAGAAAATTTTAAAAAATTGTCAAAGCTTAATAGGTTATATTTATAAAGTATTTTACAGTGGTGCCACTTCAATGGTTTTTGGTCTAGAACTTTCAGTGCTTGTGAGTACAACATCCTCATAGGTTTTAAAGTCGACTGAGTTGCTTGGCTCCAGACAGTGACACAGTATGAGAAATGAGACATAATCATGGCATGAAGGTACAACTGAGCAGATTTTCCACATAAACAAGATCTTATAAGACGAAAACAATTTATATTTGTCTTAATGGTTTTAAACATTTTCCTAATGTGAGCCTCAAAGTTAAGGTGGGAATCTAAAATGACACCCAGATATTTAAACTCTTCCACTTTTTGGATTTCCTTTTGATCAATCACAACTGAAAAGTTACAGACTTTACGCCGGATAGTGAAACACATTGAGACTGTTTTGTTGCAGTTCAGAGTCAAACAGTGATTCTTAAACCACTGAGACACTCCCTCCATCTCCCTGTTCAGTAACTCTGCTGCCTGTGGTGGAGTCTTTGCAGATACATATATGATGGCATCATCTGCATACATCTGACATTTGGCGTATTTGCAACTGTCCGGTAAGTCGTTGATGTATAAACAGAAAAGCAATGGACCTAAAATGGAACCCTGTGGAACTCCCATAGTACATGTTTGGGGGCTGGATTTCATCCCATTAACTTTGACGCACTGTTCTCTATTTTTTAGATATGATCTAAACCAGCTGATTGCTAACTTGGAGAAGTTATATTTACTGAGTTTATGTAAGAGCATGTCATGATTCACTGTATCAAAGGCTTTTCTCAAGTCCAGGAACACTGCTCCAACTACCTTACCATCATCTAAAGATCTTTTAATATTGTCTGTAAGGTAGGAGGTAGCCAGTTCTGTTGAGTAACCAGAACGAAATCCAAACTGGACTGGACAAAGAATCTGGTTTTTTTCTAAATAACTAATAAGCTGCTCCGCTACTGCTTTTTCCATCACTTTGGATATTGCTGGTAAAATACTAATTGGTCTATAGTTGCTAACTTGTTCGGAGTCACCAGATTTCAAAATTGGAGTTATTAGTCCTGTTTTGAAGGTATCAGGAAATAGCCCTCTCTTAAAAGATAAGTTTATTAAGTGAGTTATAGGATTTGATAAAACTGTATGTTTCTTTATAAACTCTGTATCTATTCCAAAGACATCTTTAGCTTTAGATGTTTTTAATTGATTAATTATATGCTGAGTTTTACAAATATTGATCTTGTTGAGAGTAAAAGGAAAAATTGTGTCAATCGTAACTGAATTCTCTGTTGGATCTATGGAATTAAAATGTATTGCCAATTCTTCCACTGAGTTAATAAAATAATCATTAAAAGCATTTGCCATTATTGTAGGGTCTGATATCATGTGTCCCTTAATGTTCAGTTGAGTTAACCTTTTTTTCTGATTTATATCTTTTTTTGTAAGTTTGTTGATATGTGACCAAAGAGAGGAGCTCCGGCCTCCTGAGTGGGAAATCAGTTCAGTAAAATATTCTGCTTTTGCTTTTCTTAAACAACTAACCACTTTATTTCTAAGACCTTTAAACATGAGAATGTCTGTGTTCAGTTTAGTACGCAGAGATTTTTTCAATGCCAAGTCCCTCTTTTTCATCAGCTGATGTAACTCATAATTAATCCATGGCAGTGAAGGCTTTTTCTGCTTACTTTTAATTGGCTTTGTAAATTTATGAATGATCTTTACAAGGGATTCTGTAAGAATGTTACAACAGGTATTGGGGTCATGTGCTTGTAAGGTCAAATCCAAGTCCATATCCTGTATTTCATTGTGAAATTGTTCAGTATCACTCCTTCTGATCCCTGTGTGCTGGACATTAGTGTCTGATTGAAAACAAAACCTCGACAGACGTTTTTTTGACAATTTTCTGATAATTACAGTCAAGTTGTGATCCGATAATCCCGTGATAAGATTATATGTTTTTGTTACACGCTCTGGTTTATTAGTGAAGATTAAATCAATGAGTGTGCTACTTTTTTTTGTTATTCTTGTGGGAGTTTTGATCATTTGATGTAATGTGTATTTGGATGCAGTCATTTTTAATTTCAATTTACTTTCTCTCTCAAGCCAATTAATGTTAAAATCACCTAAAATAATAATTTCACTTTTCCAGTTTAACTGTTTAAGAAATTCATCTAAATTTTGATAAAACGACACATTAAAAGATGGAGGGTTGTATAAAACAACCACAGAAAAGTTCATCTTAGGAGATAAAACTATATTGTACGAGATCTCGCGATATTAAGCTCCCGCGATATCTCTCGTTGAGAGGTAACGTTGTCTCGCGAGATGCTAATGCTAATGCTAGCAGAGCCCCTAGCAAGTCAGAGTCACGGACAGCATGGCTTCGCCGGATGAAGTTGCTATAGAAGACGCCCCAACTACTGATGGAGGGTGCCGCAGACGCCTCTACATTGATGGAGGGTAACGGCGCTGCCGACGCTGCCCCGAATGTAAAGACACGCGTGTAAACACCGGTGTGACCGGTGTTGCCAGATAGAGTCCCACCCACCCAAAGCAATCTCTACCCGCAAAAGTCAGAAGGAAAATCGCGGTGAACCGCCCAATCTGGCAACACTGGTGAGTGACGGCTGCAGAGTCAGTTTTGGAAAGTCCTGCGTGAATATCTATTTTTTTAAACAAAGTTGAACGTTCTAAGGTCTAAGGAGATTCAATCAGTAAAATGAAGACATCAGTTGGGTTTGTAATACATGTTAAAACAGAATAAAAGCCTTTTTGCGGCATAAAACCGATCTTTGAAGTTTTCTTGAACTAATGTTAAAATCTCGTCTCGTTCTCGCGAGATCTGTGATTTTCTCGTCTCGTCTCGTGAGTTTTGTGTATCGTTACACCCCTAATATATATATATATATATATATATATATATATATATATATATATATATATATATATATATATATATAATATATATATATATATATATATACATATATATACATATATATATATATATATATATATATATATATATATA
>JBBPBX010039981.1:17200-29607 GCA_038048925.1 Garcialebias charrua | reverse complement strand
AGAGAGAGAGAGAGAGAGAGGCAGGCAGAGGGTACATGGAGATGTAGCGAAGAGGAAGATCTGAGAGAGCATGATGGGATGGAGATTTGTAAGAGGTCAGATAGATGAGGGGCAAGGTTGTGGATATCTTTGAACGTGAGGAGTAGAATTTTGAAGACAATGTGTGATTTAACTAGGAGCCAGTGGAGCTGCTGCAGGACAGGAGTGATGTGATTATAGGAGGGGTTTGGCTTTCATGTGCAAGTGAGCCTGGGGTCCGGGCAATGGCCTTCTATGAGTCAACATATTTTATGATCCTCCATGGTGGCTCAGAGCCCGCAGAGCATGCAAGGCTGGGGCCCAGAGCTGAAGCCAGCACCACAGAGACCAGCAGAGCTCAGAGCTGGGGAGATGACGCCCTGCATGTTCTGAGCTGGCTTCAAGGCTCCGGTGGAGAGGACCAATAAGAGTCAGACAGGCAAAGCTCCATCCAAGCTCGTTCTCAATTTTTTTGTCGACCAGCAAGCACAAAAAAACCCCACACTTCGGCATTAGAACACAGTGTTGTCATTATTGTTTTTAAAAGCTTAAATATAGGTCCAATCACTCCTCGAGTTCGAACACCTGTAACTGCAAATGGCAGATTGAGTGTTTGGAAAAAAAATCAAACCCCACATTTCTAGTAAATCCACCCCCTGACCAATCAGTGACCGACAGTGTTCTGACATCTCGTTTTGGTGCTGGCTCGGTTGATACCACCAGAGAAGCAGGGACCAAAAAAGGTGCCAGTTCCACAAAAAGGGCTAGTAATGGTCTCAAAAGCACACCAAACTGAGTCGAGTCGTGCTGATAAGGTACTGTGGAAAAGGGGTTTTTCAATCCTCTGCTTTTAAGTGCCTACTTCCACCTCTCCAAGTTCTCTTCCATCTGTTCCCTGTTCTCACCACAGAACACAATTGTCATCTGCAAAACATCATAGTCCACAGGGATTCCTGACTGGCCTTGTCTTTTAGTCCGTTCATCGCCAGAGCAAACAAGTTAATTGTATTGCTGCTGTCTTAAAACACAATTTTGTTAAAAACGTCACTTTATTATTGACTTCACATTACACAGGTATTATATGATAATCCTGATGGGAAAAAAACGCTAGGCTGCCCCAGATATGATACAACTCGCTGCGACTGCTACTTCCACTTGCAAATGTCACACACTCCCCTCCCATTTGAACTGCCTTAACACAAAAAACGTTCTCACACATTATCACTCAACACAAAGATTTTAACACTGGACTCTGTGTCATCAAACGGGTTATTCACTAAACTCTCGGTCATGTGCTCATTCAGTTTGCACTACTTCTTATATTTGCACTAATGTTTGTATTACATTACTTGCCTATAGTCATACTACTGTTTACATTCACTGTTTACATTTATTAATTAGCTGGAAAAGGGTAGCATGCCCTCTCCTGGTCGGGGAGGAGGTCCTGCCCCAAGTGGAGGAGTTTAAGTATCTCGGGATCTTGTTCACGAATGAGGGAAAACTGGAGCGTGAGATCGATAGGCGGATAGGTGCAGCGTCCGCAGTGAAGCGGGCGCTGTACCGGTCTGTCGTGGTGAAGAGAGAGCTGAGTCGAAAGGCAAAGCTCTCAATTTACCGATCGATCTACGTTCCCACCCTCATCTATGGTCATGAGCTTTGGGTTATGACCGAAAGAACAAGATCTCGGATACAAGCGGCTGAAATGAGTTTTCTCCGCAGGGTGGCTGGACTCTCCCTTAGAGATAGGGTGAGAAGCTCAGTCATCCGGGAGGGACTCGGAGTAGAGCCGCTGCTTCTCCACATCGAGAGGAGCCAGTTGAGGTGGCTCGGGCATCTGGTTAGGATGCCTCCTGGACGCCTCCCTGGTGAGGTGTTCCGGGCATGTCCCACCGGGAGGAGACCCAGAGGAAGACCCAGGACGCGCTGGAGGGACTATGTTTCTCGGCTGGCCTGGGAACGCCTTGGGATTCCCCCGGAGGAGCTGCTCCAAGTGGCTGGGGAGAGGGAAGTCTGGGCCTCCCTACTTAGGCTGCTACCCCCGCGACCCGACCCCGGATAAGCGGAAGAAGATGGATGGATGGAATTTATTAATACTGTTTACATTTATTACTACTGCTTTACATTTATTATTACTGTTTACATTTACACTACTTTTATCTATACTACTGCAGATACATATACAGCATTCTCTGACTAGCCTTATCTAAGGATGCCAAATGTGCCTTATGCACTGGAAAAAATGCCCCTCTAAAAATAATTTAAAAAAAAAAGTAAAATAAGATTTTTTTGCTTGAAATAAGCAAAAAAATCTGCCAATGGAACAAGTGAAAATTCACTTGACAAGATTCTTAAAATAAGACATTTTGTTCAAGTCAAACAAGATATGCGGAATCTTGAAACTAGCTACAAAAATCTAGTTTTGAGCAATATTTTACTACAATTGTGAGCTTTTCTTGTCTTATAATAAGATTCTGATGCTCAAAAGTAGTACACTGGAGAAAAGTCTACTCTGAAAACAAGTTTAAAACAACTTAAAATTAGTTTTTTTTGGATTGAAATAAGCAAAAAGATCTGGTAACAAGTGAAAACAAGATATGCGGAATCTTGAAACTAGCTACAAAAATCTAGTTTTGAGCAATATTTTACTACAATTGTGAGCTTTTCTTGTCTTATAATAAGATTCTGATGCTCAAAAGTAGTACACTGGAGAAAAGTCTACTCTGAAAACAAGTTTAAAACAACTTAAAATTAGATTTTTTTTGACTGAAATAAGCAAAAAGATCTTCCAACAAGTGAAAATTGTCTTGACACGATTTCTAAAAATAAGACATTTTATCTTTTTACAAGATAAACAATCTTAAACCTAGCTGCAAAAAATCTCATTCTTAGCAATATTTTACTACAATTGAGCGTGTGATGCTTAAAATTAGTATACATCCCTAAAACTTTTACTCATTTTTAGTTCTACAGATGTTTCAAATGTTTCTCCAACCCGTTATCAAATTTAACCAACAAACGTAATAATACATGTCTTGTCAAAACCTTCAAACATTTTCTGTAATGACAAAAAATGAAAGGTATTCTTTAACTTCAACACATTTATTTTATCACAATGGTTTCAGCAGCAATGCAACAACTACTACTCCCAATTACAACTGTAGTTAACACTTGATTATATTTTTAAAAAATAATATAAAACACCTTCAACAAAATAAAAACAATTTTTGCTATGAAAAATGGAGAGTATACTACTGGGCACCATGAAAAATGAGGGAGCCACTACAACTTCAAATGTTTAAACATAAAATGTCTTTGGGAAATGTGATGGGCACATCTCCTACCGTGAGCAGGCAGTTGGACGAACACACAATCAGAATTGGACAGGAGAGGGAGAGTTTTCCTGGGGGCTTTGAGGTCCTGTTTTTCCTGAAACACAAAGACATATTTCTGTTGGCATGATGAATCATATTTTAAGATTGTGGAATATAAGCCAGATAAATAAATAAAATAAAGAGAGAACCTGTAAAACTATCATGTTAAATATGACGCGGTTGAAAATTTGGGTGCACTAACTGTGCTGGTGAACCAAAAAAAAGTTTAGAAACACCAGTGCAATCAGTGCAAGAAGTTAGTGTAGAACCATGGGAAAAAATGTATCAATTAAAAAAATGATTTTGAGTAAGATATTTCCAGCAACCTGCAAAGATTTTGTTTCTTTCCACCTTGAAAACTTTAATATCCAAATACTATGTTAGGTTTATTCTTTAAAAAATAATAACACCAATTTCTCATTAACATTCAAATAATAATGCATTATTGTAATTAAAAAGATAAATTAATCTACATTTCTGGAAATGTTTGAATTATCAGAATAATCCAGGTTATCAATATTATACTTTTGATAACAATTTACCTTTGTCCACGAGAGGAAGACCTCGACCTCCAACGCCGCCTCTGAGAAAGGGACTGTCTTGGCCAGGTCTGACTGATCTGTTTAAAGCATGCAACAGCAAAATTGGTACACATCGCATCGTGAGTTAGATGAATTGTTACATCTCTAATTTTGATCATATTTAAATTAAATACCTTTGATCATTAGAAAGAGACTCAGAGGGACTCCTGCTACCATTGCATCCCAAGATTTGAGATTGAGTGCTTGAAGGGATGTCCATCGGGGTTCTTTCTGCATTTTAGAGGGTTTAAACATAAGTGTTAATATGTCAAAAATGTAAATTACTTTACACAAGGTTTCCAAGTACCCCAAGATGATAGTTGTGCAATATTTACCTGACTGTGCATTCATCCTTTTAGGAGGAGTTGGAAGAGCAAAGTCATCTATAATAAAACAGTCAACAGTAAAAAATAAATTAAAATAAAAGTGATTTTACATCTATAGTAAGTAATTAGCCTGTTACTGATATGGTGGTGATTGAAATACTACATAGATTTGTTCTTAAAAAAAGAAATAAAAGTTACATGGATTAGCTTATTATGTGCAGGATGTGGCTTATTTTTATTGTGAAATATGTAACAAAAAGTGTAAGTGACTTAGCTGTGCGTTTGCAGTAAGAACAATTGCATACCTCCAATGATTCTAGAATTGTCAGCCCACCTTGTGTGACATGACCCACCACCAAGGTATAACTATCCTCTTTTGATGTGGTATACCCCCAAATTAATCAGTGGTGAAAAAAAATTTAACATACCCTCACAAGGAAAAACATTTCTAGACTTCTTGGTAGCTTTTTGACCTAAAATAAATAAAAAAATATACATGCTGTAAGACAGTAGTCATATTTTGAACAAACTATACCTGTGAAGGAAATTTTGTGACCGATTGTCAGATGCAGTTTTGTATTTCATACTTTTTGATCATTGCAGCCATAACGTTAAAACAGAGAATTGGTGTGTCTTATCATACGAGGCCTTTCCGTGTGCATAACAAAGTTGGTTACGTTCTAATGTCTGATGCAAACGGTACCACCTTCAGGGATGCGACCACGAAGTCAGGTTGATTCATCATTATTGCAGAAGAGGTTTTCTGGGAGTTCTTGAGTTTGCAGCTCTGAGAGAGCCTGGGACAGCTTAGGCTCGGTTTTGTCTTGCTTTTCCGATAAGGCCAAGGTTTTTTACTCTGAGGCCTGATGCTGCCTGGCTTTGGCTCACTGTTTGGCTTTGCAGTTCCACAAATTAATGCAACAATAAACGGCTCTAACTTTTTCACACTGCAGAGAATGGGCAAAATTTGTACATTTGATGATTTAAATAATGGTACACCATCTACATTGAAATTTAGCTGTATCTCATTTTCTGTTGAAAAAAAATTGGGATACTGTGAGCACATTTTCAGAAGTCCTGTCTCCACACCAAAGTTTTGATACTTTGCATTTCACTTTCTATTTCTCTCCTACATTTTTTTTTTTTTCTGTTGTTTGTTGTTTAAGGAAATTCTACCATTGCTGTTCATCATTCTTTAGTTTGTAGCAGGTCGCTTTTGTAAATGAGCCCTCGAGGCTCAATGAGATTTACCTGACTAAATAAAGGTTGAATGAATGAAAAAGTAGAGGAACTGGCCACCACATAGATCTGTGACGTCTATTTCACTGGGATTTCCTAACAGGGTTCTGGCATCTTTTGGTAGCCGGTGTCCATGTTTGCGTAGCACCAATAGCAGCTCATCTACTGATGTGCGTGTCACCTTATTCTTTACAGCCCATTTAACCAAATCACTTCTCAGATCACTTGGTTCCTCCTCGGACAAAGTTCCAATTTCTACATCACTTTCACTATCACTGTTTGGCAGGAGGCAATCATCTTGATAGTCATCTTCTCCTGTATCAGGTTGGTTGTGTATCTGTATGTCTATTGGGCTATCAGCAAAAGAAAGTTCTGGGTTCTCATTTGAGGGACCTGGATTCTCTTCTGAGTCACTAGACTCCACCAATGCACGTAAATGTGCATTTAGTCGTCTCCATTTTTTGTGATACATCTGGGAGTGAAATAAAAATCAACAATATTTCTAAGCCTAAATGTTTTATAAATAGAAACATTAAATTTTAACGCTGCAATAGGAAGGTTCTGTATTTCTGCTCCCATTTGTATGCATATAAATGTATTTTATGTCTGTACGCTGATTAATCATAACCCTTATGCCTGTCATAATAAATTCTTTTTTATACAAATACTCTCTCTCTCCTTTTGAGCACCTCTCTAAGAGTTTAGGACTCTTCATGGCCTAACAGAGCAGACAAAAACATTAAACTCCAGCTCTTTTTTTCCAACCACCTCATTTAGCAGACCATCACAACAGTCCAGTGTTAGCGCGGGTTAGCTAGCTAGCTAGCCCGCGCTAACACTGGACTGCTAGCCCCCTACATGCGTTCCGCTCCGGTCCGACCTCCGCAGCAAATACGCACTCATTTTAATCAATGAGACTGTTACTGGCTCCGCACGGCGACTGTGTAGCTAGCTCGGACGGTAGCTTGCAGTCCGAGCTAGCTATCTCGAAAAAATCGGCTCGAAATGTACAGCTCGAAAATATCGGCACAGCTAGTAAGCCGTTGGTAAATTCTGCTGTTGACTGTACGCCCCAAAATAATCGTTCAAAGTTTGTCACGGGTTTATTAACTAATGTGATTTACAAAACTTTACTTACTGTTGTTGCTGAGCCCGCGCAAAGACGATTACGAATTACTTCACGCATGCGCACACCGTTCTTCTTCTTCTTCATGGGGTTTAATGGCGGTTGGCAAAACACTTTAGGTGTGCATTACCGCCACCACTGGTATGGAGTGTGGTGTACGCCTGATTAAACTATATGTATTTCAAATTCTATTAAACAACTTTGTTTTTTTAAAATATCTAATTATAATTTGGATATGTTTACTCTCTAAGTTATGTTGTAGTGCAGCTATTATGTTAAACTTTTCTTTTATCTCTTCAAATTCTCTCTTCATATATTTACAAGATACAAGAGATACAAGAGATTTTTATTAACATTGCACCAGCTGACCGATACAACGTGATGATGTATACACAGTCGTCCAGAAGAGGGAGAGTATGCAAAGCTGCAGCATATTCAAACACATGACATGTTCTTCTGCGCGGCCGCTCTCATCCGTCTCCGGATGAAGGTCAAACAGATATGGAAAAAGGAAAAACACAATAGGTATCATTTGTGATATTCAAAAAAAGAATCTATCAAAGATTGCCTTAAGACACTCTATGATAAAGTCCCAAAAACTCTATCAGCAATAAGCACACCCAGACAAGACATTGTTGCAGTTTTGACGACATGCAAGGAGATCAAAGTCTGTGAGCAACATTCAGATAGCACAGTTCAGCAGTTGTCTCAGCTCGGCGCCTCCGAGCGCACCCACAGAGATCTCTGGGGGGGGGGGGGGGGTCAGCAAGGTCTCTCAGCTTCACTCCAGGAGAATAGTTTCCAGACAGCCTTCTTTCCAAGGTCGTGTGCAGAAACCAGATTAGATAGTTTTTGTTTATCTTCAATCCAGGCCACAGTGTTCTTTTTGACTGCAGCCTTCCAAGTCCAGGTGCTGTTCAGGTCCAAAGTCGCCGAATCATATGAGGTTCCGAACTACGCCACAGCCGCCCCACGGCCGCTTAATCTGTCCTAACCACATATTTATTTTATTAAAATCAATTATATGTTAAATTATATGTTAAAATAAATATGTGAAATGAACCTGCATTATTTGTCTATTTAATATAAACTGCACAGTAGGTATGTTTATGTAGTATTCAGCCTTGGAAAAAAATACAATGTAGAAAATGTTAATGAACTATTGGTTTAAAGAAATTGTATTAGGACAATGGAGTCTGTTCAAAGTTAAACAGAACCTGTATAAAAAATAGAATGATTAATACTTTGAGTGGGCATGCTGATCAAAGAAGCAGATTTGTCTTAATTCAAGTTAGTTTGTTATCTTGAAACAAGATTTTTCACATTTTACAAACCTCACGACAACTGCAAATGTTAATGAAATGTCAAAAAAGCTTGTTTCAAATAAGAAATGACTCAAAACAAGATATTTTCAAGACTTTTTGCCTTATCAAGATTTTCAAGATGCATTGTCTCAAAACAAGTTGTTATGTCTTACTTAGATATATGTTTTTGACTTATATAATAATAATAATAATTTGTCACATTTGTCATCTGTGTATGTTTCCCATACTTCACAGACGAAATTGGTCTTCTGCCTTTAACCCAACCACCACCAGGTGGTGCAGCGAGCAGCCGTAGTCAGCGCTCGGGGAGCTAGAGAATTAGATGTGCACTCATAGACACCCCAAGGTGTGTAGTGGCCGGGGCGCGAACCCGCGTCCTTCGGGTCCCAAGTCAAAAGCCTTAGCCACTACACCATCGGTGTGATAAGAGGTTTTGACTTGAAATTAGAAAATTAGACTTGGTAAAATTTTACGTTTTTGCAGTGTGTACCTTACTTCATATGCCACTTTGCCTATATACCAACATCAACTACCTCATACATATACATGTACTGTGTACATTAACTCATATGCTGCTGTGCCACTCTTTGCAAATGTCAACGCTAGAAACTTCAGTTTATTTTATAGATATACGTTTTATACTTTTTATACTACTATGCAAAAACTCAGGACAGTATTACACTTTTATTATTTCATTTTATGCTTATGTTCATTGGGTGTTTGGTGTTTTAGGGGTGTTTGGTGTTTCAGTGTTGGTGTAAATTTTCATACTTTTATACTATTATGAAAAAACTCAGGACAGTGTTACACTTTTTTACTATTTTATGCTTATGTTTATTAAATGTTTTAGTGTTTAGTGTTTAGATGGTTACTGTTGCACCGAGGGACTGAGAGAAACGCAATTTCGGCCCTGTGTATGTCCTGTACATTTTGCAGTTCTGACAATAAAGTTGACTTTGACTTTGACTAAAACTAATAATCTGTGTAATGGTTAAATTACAGCAATGTTTTCCTGTCATTTTATAGTAATTATTTATATGAAGTCTAATGTATAAACCCTTTATATAAAGTGTGATACAATTTTTGAGACTGGAGTTGTTATAAAACAATTTGGTCCAGACCCGCTCAGACTCACAGTTAGCTCATTAATCAGGTCAAAACTAAACTCTGTTCCGCAAAGTTAGGCTTGTTCAAATAGCTAGAAATTTTTAAATATTGTTAAAGCCCTTTCAATTAAATCATTTTACAAAATAATATTAAATATTTATTTCAATAGGTGAGCTTTAATTTTAGCATAACATTTTTTAATAACTCTGTTTTATGGTAATATTTTTCTAAAACACCTAAATATCGGCAGATTGTGATCTGGACAAATTGCTGTATTGCTCCAAGCAGAAGGTGAGAAAAAAGGCACACTATATTTGTTAACAGTGATGTATGAAAACAAATTTTATTGCCACACACAGAAATGTAAAATGTGCGAGGGGTACCGTGCGACGTATGTCACTGTCAGTTTTATCATGAGCATGATTAAACTTCTGTCTTTGGGATGTAAAATAAAACTGCATGTTATCTCTGCTGTGGAAAATTCATCCCTGCAATTACTCAAACCCTACACAGTTTTTTCGTTTGGTAAGAAAAGAATCGGCACATGAAAAGCTATTCACAATCAACTGCACATAAATCAGCATCCCATTGTAAAAATCAACACACCGCAGAATAAAAAACCATAGATGATAGACAAAATATGGCAAGAATTATGAAATACAGTACTGTATATACAGCTCTGTCCTAAAGCCCTGGAACGATAGCTCCAGTTTTGATGACGCTCTCCACTCAGCTCTCAAGTCTGTGGTTTGTTCAAGTGCAAAAATAAATATAAACGTGAAAGAAACTAGAAAAATAGCCCATAAGTTGTCTCAATTGAAACAATATGGTGCATTTCGCAAGTGCTCTATCTGCTTCCTCTCACAGTAAACACCAGTGAGCCTCAGAAAAGACAAAGAGCTTATCCTTCAAGCACAACAGAAGACAGAGGAATAATATGTAACCATCCTTAAGTAATTTTGTTTACTGGCCCTGGCTCCTGTGCGCTCAGGGTAAAATCTCAAGGAGCTCTCCCATCCATTGAACAAAACTCAGCAAATTGCCACCTGAGGTTTATTTCTCTTTGAGCTCTCTCACCTGGGAGTCGGGGGAACAATTGCCTCGTAGGCCTGAACTGCAAACAGCTTTCTCTCTGATCAGCTCCCTTCGCCCTCACACTATTTGAACTGTGTTTTCCCCTGGCATTCTGAGAACCGTTTGCTCTTTCAAACTGTGTAGAGAGAAGAAAAAAAGACGCTGTGTTCTTCATACATTTTTTAAAGTATGGAGCATGTTCCCTCATGCAAACACATACAGCCATGTGCACTTTCTCTCCTGCACACGTTGAAGCTTTCAGGGCAGGTCTGTCAGTACCTGGACATCAGGTTCTTTTTTCTTAAACCAGAAGGTCTACCAACTCGCCTCAATTTGTAAACAAGTTTGGTCGACATGAGCGCATTAGTGTCAGTTCTCTGTAAATTCAGTGTTGAGAAATGCCAAGTACGTGTAGAACACAGCGCTTTGATGAAGCTGTCGTCAATCAATAATTCATCACAACTTTGCTTGGCTATAAAGGCATCTCAATATGTTCCAAAGGAAAAAAAAATATATATATATAACACAAACAAATGAAAGCAGAAAGCTTCCAGAGGAAAAACAGAAATACACATCATGTTTATATTTAATGGCTTTTTTTTGTTGTTTTTTTGTTTTGGGAAATGTCACAAAGCGCATGGTCAGCATGCGCGGGCAGGACCAGAGGAAGGAAGGAAGAGTGGAGGTGGGAGAGTGAAAAACAACTCTGTTCAAGCACCTCTGGTTTGTTCTCGTTTTGTTATTAAGCTCTATGAAGAAAGGGAAAAAAAATGCTTGGGCCACCATCTTGTGGTATTTTCTGTTAATCCCCACAACCTCCTGCTCAGCGGTGGTTCTGCTGGACTGAGTGGATGTTTGCATGTGCACCTGCACATGTGCTAGAGCTCTGGTTTCCAATGTGTGTGGCCAAAACTCTAAATCCATGCAAGGACAGCAATCTGGATTGAAAACACACCTCCTAATCCTTTAACCTTCAGAACAAGAGAAGAGAGGGGGAAAAAAACACACCAAAAAAAACAAAACAAAAAACAGCTGTAGGCCCCGCACGTGGTGCAGCAGAAAGGAACGATACAGACTAAGACCAAGGCAGGGGGCCACTGATATTCACCAAGCCCTCCTCCTCCTGCAGGCAGGAAAATGGATTTCTATTTCTGGGGGCTTGATATCACTGATCATGGTTCATAGCCCCCTTTCAGGGCCCGGAGTTAACATCAGGGGCCGATGTCAGGATGTGAACGCTGATCAGAGCCAGGGAGATGGGTCCTGATGGCCTTGCAATCTGCCAAAGCTGTGATGGCTGCTTTGCTGATACCATCACAGTAAATTCTATCACTGTCACTCTCTGTTTCTGTCCAGAAGCACTCAGACTATGTGCTGGCATGTCCTAGTGTCTCCATTCATGTGTGTGTGTGTGCATGTGTGTGTGTCCTTTTTATCTCTCAATGATGGACATGTTATCCGATGGCATTGTGATTTGTGTTACATTACGTCTTTTAAGCTCAATGATGGTGCTGCTGAAAACTAGAGGAGCTAAAATCACAGGTAATATGATGAATATGTTCTTTTGAGTGGTCAAATGATGTGTGATTTCCTTTGAAAGCACAGCTGTCAACAGTAAAACAGTTGCTTCTAATTTTAATCTAAAAACTTCCCACTTAAGCCTTCACAAGTGAATTTGAGTTTGTGCAAAATGTCTGCCATGTGTCACAGATCGGATTCTCATCATATCATCTTTTATTTCTTCATAATTTTTCATGCTATTAGAAGTCCAACCTCAGCATCCTTCTGTCCAGTTGATATTTATGCTGAGTGATAATTCCTGACAATATATAAATATATTTTTTTCAGAGCCCTGTGTGTCTGTATAGCCCCCAGCATACTCCTGGGGCCTCAATCTGGGAAGGGAAATACATAAACAAGAAAAGATCTGAAGAGACTTAGCCAGGGGCATGAATCCACACACAGATGTGCACACATACATAATCTCAAAAAAAAAAAAAAAGTACATACACAACCACACACAACAAAACACAAATGCACATACAGTTGTAGTGTACTACATGTGCAGTCCAGTCTCTCGTCTGCAAACACACACAAAAAACCCCAAAAAACTCTGGAATATTAGACGTGTTCAAGCCAACAGTTCTAACCTGTCACACATTAAAATATGGAATTTAATTGATCTGAAAAAAATACTAAATTATTTTCTCTCAAATTTATATTGATTTGCAACTGTTTAA
>JBBPBX010039981.1:0-16429 GCA_038048925.1 Garcialebias charrua | reverse complement strand
TGATATGATACCCCTTGATGGTATGCAATAAAGCTATAGAAAATAGGCTTAGGCATATTCATTGCAAAGATGAATATATACTATAGATTTCCAAATACTGTGCTGTAAGTGTAAATAAATGTTTAATTATTATTTGGTCACAAGATCCATGTGTTTTGCAGGTGCCTGTTGTGCCTGATGTTGAAGTCCCAAGGCGAAAGGTGAAGTCTCTACGGACTACCAGCTCAGCCTTGCTGGTTGGAGATCTTGCAGTGCTCATCTACGGGAGAGAGTTATTGGCCAATTGAAGTTTGACTGGGAGGCAATCGGGGGCTCATAAAGATGTGGAGTCAAAGCCTTTGGACAACACAAAGCTTGATACTTGGTGAGTGTATATAATGTAGGACAAAACTCATTCTAAAATACATTCCTAATGTTTTTCTCGTTTTATGAACAAATTACTGTAATGTTCCATGCTCCTCACGGTTTATGATGCAGATTCTGATACAATTGCCTAAAAATGCCATTCACTGATACCATATGGATTGGACTGGATTTGGTTATGTGCTCTATAATAAAAAAAAGTTTACAAACAAAGTTAAATGCAGGTTATTATTCGTAGTTGTTAAATCAAAAATATCTGGGAGCATAAAATCAAAAAAGGCGTTCAATACAGAACAACTGGACTTTATTATTATTATTTATTATTTGTTCTGTATTGAACACCTTTTTTGATTTTATCATGTCCTGGACGACTGAGAATCTTCACCAGCATCTGAGAGCATAACTTGTTTTTTTTTTAAAGGGAACCACAATTACTTTTAACATTAGACTTGTAGTAATTTAAAAAGTAATTGTGGTTCCCTTTAATAATAAGTTATTGTTTATCACTCGTGAAACCTAGAGACATATTTTAAGGATATGTTTGATGTGAGAGTAATTACACTGATGATAGAATGGCATAACATTGGAGTAATTTCTGTTTTTTTTTGTTTTGTTTTTTTCAGTCTACACCAAGGCAAAGTGCCCTGACACCACCATGCAAGATGTGCGAAGAGTCCTAAGAAAAGAAAATGCAACATAAACAACTACCGGTGAACTTTTTTTTTTTCTTATCCCCCCCAAAGATGTGAAGATGCCTTCTGAAAAGGAAAGACTTCAGTTTCCAGTTGGAGACACTATTTTTGCTTTGTTTAAGCAAATGCACACATTTTTACATTGTGTTCTGGACTTTATGTTTACACCTTGAAATGCAAATGTGCACCTTTTCCTTTTCAATTTTTAAAACTGGGAAGGGATTCATTTTAAATGCTGCTGTTTTGTAAACTGTTTTTGAGCTGCACCTTAATTTTATATAAAAATATTGAAGTTCTCAAGACCTTGTTTTATGACTTTGTAAACACATCTTTCAGAATACTTTAAAAAATAATTTTTAGCATATAAATAGTATTGTGCAAGTATTGTTAAGCAAACTTACAAGTGTAACCTAACAATTACAATGACAACATGGTATTAGTTTTAGAAATTCAAAAATTTAACTTAAATGATAAACTAAACTGTAAACTAGAAGTAAATAACAAGTGCATTGGGAGTATATGAAAAAGTGTACTAGTGGTATACTTTAAGTATACTGTAATAAACTAAAGTATGAACTAGAAGTATATAACAAGTGCATTTGGAGTATAAAGAAAAGTATACTAGTGGTATACTTTAAGTGTACTTCAATAAACTAAAATATGAACTTGAAGTACACTATAAGTACATTGGAAGTCTAATTAAAAGTGTACTACTAGTATACTTTAAGTATACTTCAATAAACTAAAATATGAACTTGAAGTACACTATAAGTACATTGGAAGTCTAATTAAAAGTGTACTACTAGTATACTTTAAGTATATATTTTAAACTTAAAATGGGCCAATTTTAGTCCCAAAAAAGTATATTGTAAGTAAACTGCGAGTATATTTAAAAGTACACTTAGAGACATATACTTTATATACTTTAGTATACTTAACAACATATACTTAAATATACTTCTTTTTGGTAAGGGCTCTAAGGGATTTTAAACAATTTTAAGTTCAACAAAGATCACGCAGAACTGTTTTTAGTATTTTACCTTGTTTTATTATGTAGCTTGATTTTATAACACATTTATTTACTTTTTATTATTGGCATCTACTTTTTTCAAAAATTTCTGGAGGAACCCCCATCACCACCACCACACACACATACATGAATGCTTCTGATGCCAATGGTCACCATGTTATTCAAGCCAAGAGCCATTGTCAGCGCTGGAGGCTGAGCACTGGGGCAGATCCTAGATCACCCCTTTTCCCAAGTATTTGTAGGAATCAACAAACACAATAGGAACACCATTTGTAGATAAGATAGAAAGGAGGACTGCTGGTACCAGCTTCCTCATTGAAAATAACATCCCTCATTGGGCGCCATTTTGGTTCAATATACAAGGCAGTGCATTGCCTTGATTCGCAAGGCAATGCATGTAATGTAGCCATTTTGACTCTACAAGTAAAGTAGGTGAGGCAGCCATTTTGATTCTACAAGTAAATTAGGTGAGACAGCCATTTTGATTTAACAAATAAATTAGGTGAGGCAGCCATTTTGATATTAAAAGCAAATTAGGTGAGGCAGCCATTTTGATTGTACAAGCAAACTAGGTGAGCCAGCCATTTTGATTGAAGCAAATTAGGTGAGGCAGCCATTTTGATTGAAGCAAATTAGGTGTGGCAGCCATTTAGATTTTACATGCAAATAAGGTGAGGCAGCCATTTTGATTTTAAAAGCAAATTAGGTGAAGCAGCCATTTTGATTTTACAAGCAAACTAGGTGAGCCAGCCATTTTGATTGAAGCAAATTAGGTGAGGCAGCCATTTTGATTGAAGCAAATTACAGGGTATCTGCTGGGTTGTAAAAGGTATTAAAAGGTAGTAAATGAAATTAATAATAATAATAATAAAACTTTATTTGTATAGCACCTTCCTACAATGCCTTGCATTGACCAAGGTGCTTAACAGGATAAAAAGATGAATAAACTGGAACAATAAATCAGTGAAAATAGAATAAAAAACAACAGTAATAAAAGAAGGCAATGGAAATAAAAGAAATGCTACATACTAAAATACCAAAAGTAATAAAAGTTACACATTGAAAGCTTTTTTGAACAAGTGGGTCTTCAGTCTGGTTTTGAACAGAGTCAGATCAGAGGTGGCACGCAGCTCAAGGGGGAGGCTGTTCCAGGCTTTTGGGCCGGCAACAGAAAAGGACCGGTCTCCCCATTGTTTGTACCTTGAGCGAGGCACCTCCAGCAGGTGTTGACTGGCAGATCGTAAAGCTCTGCTGGGCTGATGGACTTTCAAAAGTTCTGAGATGTACAGAGGTGCAAGTCCAAATTAACACAAATTAAGGCCATTAAAAAGTAATAAACGTCATCTGACGAGGTATTAATTTTTTTTAAACCTACACAACTATATTTTTCTTGTTCTGTCGTCTAAAAAAAGGTCTGTGAATTTATTTATCTTTTCTAATTTTATGTTCCGAGTAGGACCTTAGCTAAAACATTGACGTCACACCGTCGGTCAGTGTGTGCACGCACCTACAGCTGGTATCATGTCTGTAAAAAGAAACAGGAAAGGATCGCGGCTTTATCCGCCGACATTTAACAAGAAATTTACCTAAACAATTGTGTGTTAGCTCGAAATTATAGCAAAAGGTGTGTCTCAGTCTAACGTTTTCTTAATAAATGTACTTTAATGGTTAAATCGGCTTTGTTTAAAAAAAAAAGTGTCGCCCCTGTGTGCACCGTGATCGCTCAACGGTGAAAACAGTTGGACATGTCTGCCTGCCTGGGAGGAGTCGACGAGGGACACGCCCCCAGAAACCATCTTGGCTACAGCAAACTGGTTGGTCCACATAAGTTGCTTACTTGGTGGGTTAACTTCAGTGTGCTTTGGACTACTCTGACTGAGGAAGCCCTCTGGAGTGAGGGTGAAACGTTTCTGCTAAAAAGAAACTGTCCAGATGAACTGATTGAGAATGAGCGGATTTGATACCTGGACTATTGAGAATTAACTTTCTTACCTAAACAATTGTTTGTTAGCTCGAAATTATAGCAAAAGGTGTGTCTCAGTCTGATGTTTTCTTAATAAATGTACTTTAATGGTTAAATCAGCTTTATTAAAAAAAAAAAGTGTTGCTGCCTGTGTGCACCGTGATCGCTCAGCGGTGAAAACAAGAAAAAGGAGCGCGGCTCGTTTCGCCGTCATTTAACAAGAAAAATACCTAAACAATTATTTGTTAGCTCGAAATTATAGCAGAGGTGTGTCCATTTTCTTAATAAATGCACTTTAAAGAGGAACTAAACCCAAAATTAACTTTTTTTAGCTGATAAACTCCCTAGAATGTGTTCAAAATGTTATCTAGCACTATGGCTGTGTTTAGTTTCATATAATTGTGCGTATCTGTGTAAATCGGCTAATTGGCAATATTTTGGCCTAAAAACGTGTTTACGGTAGTCCTTTGGGTTGAACAGAGGTTATTGCACCTTAATTTTCATATTGGTCAGGACTGTTCACTCTGATGTGTCTTGTACACTCTGATGTCACAAAGGTGGTTCAAGCAGAGCCAATCCCCTGCAGAGATGAGAAGGTCCTGCAGCTGTGCATACCTTATATGGAAGTGCTACATTTCACTCCTGACAAGCGTTTTTTTTTTTTTCTTTTCTTTTTTTTAGGCCTTTGGTTTTGGATGGAATGGGTGGAATAGATAAATACATCTACATGTTTATTCTTTGTTGTTGCTTGGTGTATGTTGTTGGCTAGAGGTTTAATTTGTTTTAGGTTGCTGCAGGTGGAGGCGTGAACAAAAGCACAACTCTATTTCCACCCAGGGTTGCCAGATCTGTAGACCGAAAGAAGCGATCAGCTCCTTCAAAACAAGCACAAACAAGCGACTCGCTCTTTCAAAAAAAGCCCAAAAAAAGCACACCATCCCATTGTGTAAAAAAAGGCAGTTTTAAACAGTATAAACATATTTATTATGGCATTACATATAACAAGCAAAATTATACATTAAAGAACGTATTCAGTCTAAAAAATAAAAATACATTTTGCATTTTTCTCCCATCTGTGGTCGTGGTCAGATCCAGTCTTGAAGAGCACGTTCTTTCTCCCAATCTTTCCCTTACCAAAAAGAAGTATACTTTAAGTATATGTTGTTAAGTATACTTAAGTATATAAAGTATATGTCTCTAAGTGTACTTTTAAGTATACTCGCAGTTTACTTACAATAAACTTTTTTTGTACTAAATTGGCCCATTTTAGTATACTTAAAGTATACTAGGAGTACACTTTTTATTAGACTTCCAATGTACTTATAGTGTACTTCAAGTTCATATTTTAGTTTATTGAAGTATACTTAAAGTATACTAGTAGTACACTTTTTATTAGACTTCCAATGTACTTATAGTGTACTTCAAGTTCATATTTTAGTTTATTGAAGTATACTTAAAGTATACTAGTAGTACACTTTTTATTAGACTTCCAATGTACTTATAGTGTACTTCAAGTTCATATTTTAGTTTATTGAAGTATACTTAAAGTATACTAGTAGTACACTTTTAATTAGACTTCCAGTGTACTTCAAGTTCATATTTTAGTTTATTGAAGTATACTTAAAGTATAACACTAGTATACTTTTCTTTATACTCCAAATGCACTTGTTATATACTTCTAGTTCATACTTTAGTTTATTACAGTATACTTAAAGTATACCACTAGTACACTTTTTCATATACTTCCAATGCACTTGTTATTTACTTCTAGTTTACAGTTTATTTTATCATTTAAGTTAAATTTTTGAATTTCTAAAACTAATACCATGTTGTCATTGTAATTGTTATGTTACACTTGTAAGTTTGCTTAACAATACTTGCACAATACTATTTACAGTATACCGGTATGCTAAAAAATATTTTTTAAAGTATTCTGAAAGATGTGTTTACAAAGTCATAAAACAAGGTCTTGAGAACTTCAATATTTTTATATAAAATTAAGGTGCAGCTCAAAAACAGTTTACAAAACAGCAGCAATTAAAATGAATCCCTTTCCAGTTTTAAAAATTGAAAAGGAAAAGGTGCACATTTGCATTTCAAAGTGTAAACATGAAGTCCAGAACACAATGTAAAAATGTGTGCATTTGCTTAAACAAAGCAAAAATAGTGTCTCCAACTGGAAACTGAAGTCTTTCCTTTTCAGAAGGCATCTTCACATCTTTGGGGGGGATAAGAAAAAAAAAAAGTTCACCGGTAGTTGTTTATGTTGCTTTTTTTCTTCTTCTTATGACTCTTCGCACATCTTGCATGGTGGTGTCAGGGAACTTTGGCTTGGTGTAGACTGAAAAAAAAAAAAACACACCAAAAAAACAGAAATTACTCCAATGTTATGTTATTCTATCATCAGTGTAATTACTCTCACATCAAACATATCCTTAAAATATGTCTCTAGGTTTCACGAGTGATAAACAATAACTTATTATTAAAGGGAACCACAATTACTTTTAAACATTTGACTTTATTTGATAAACTTTTATTTTAACTGTAAAAATACTGTAGGGTGGTTTAGTTTTGTACATTTTTAAAATATATTTTCATGTGTTAAAATATACACATGTTAAAATATACTTTAAAAATTTACAAAACTAAACACCCTACAGTATTTTTACAGTCATTGTTTTACAGTTAAAACAATGACTAATTAAAGTCTAATGTTAAAAGTAATTGTGGTTACCTTTAAAAAAAAAGATATTTTTGATTTAACAACTACAAATAATACCCGTAACCTGCATTTAACTTTGATTGTAAACTGTTTTTTTATTATAGAGCACATAACCAAATCCAATCTAATCCATATGGTATCAGTGAATGGCATTTTTAGGTGATTGTATCAGAATCTGCATCATAAACCGTGAGGAGCATGGAACATTCCAGTAATTTGTTCATAAAACGAGAAAAAACATTAGGAATGTATTTTAGAATGAGTTTTGTCCTAAATTATATACTCACCAAGTATCAAGCTTTGTGTTGTCCAAAGGCTTTGACTCCACATCTTTATGAGCCCCCGATTGCCTCCCAGTCAAACTTCAATTGGCCAATAACTCTCTCCCGTAGACGAGCACTGCATCTCCAACCAGCAAGGCTGAGCTGGTCCGTAGAGACTTCACCTTTCGCCTTGGACTTCTACATCCGGCACAACAGGCACCTGCAAAACACATGGATCTTGTTAACCAAATAATGATTAAACATTCATTTACAGTACAGTATTTGGAAATCTATAGTATATATTCATCTTTGCAATGAATATGTCTAAGCCTATTTTCTATAGCTTTATTGCATACCATCAAGGGGTATCATATCACTTATCTATCATTTATGTGTGCAATCAAAAGATGTAGAAATAAATTGTATTGTAATGATTTCCAAATGGATCAATAACATATAGTATCCATGCATTCAGTTAATTACCATGTCATCAGGGTCAGACAACACTTGAACAGAGATGGGTGGAGCAACAAGTGTACAGCTGGTGTTGAGTGGATGGAAGCAACGCTGAGATCCGATCGCCACATCTTTAGACTTTTTCACAACTGCTAGAAGCTCTGTAAAAGAAAAAGAAAAAACAAGGGGCAAATGAACAAAAATTGTGTGTCACTATACAGTACAGGATGTCGTGAGACCATTCAAAATTTACATTAGTCATTTGTGCAATGAAGAGCTGAGATATAAAGGAGGAACAGGAAGTAGAAGACAAGGCATTCTCCATTTCCACATCTGGTTTTAAAAATCAGTGTCTTAATTGCTTTACTCAAACTACTTAGAAATTACCTCTCAAGGCTAGGTTCTGAGTCCGATCCAGTTGTGTCAGATGGGAGGGGTTGGATTGAAGAGCTGAGAGCAGAGAGGCACAGCTGATCTCTGACAACCTGCAGAGTCTGAATCAAAGAGAACATGTGAGTGAGCTGAAGTCAATAGTCTGCAGCTTCCAACAGGATGGAGGAGAAGAGAAGATGGACGAGAGCTCACTCTGAAGAGTTCACACAAACACCTCTCTTTTCCTCCTGTCACATCAATCAAGTGATGCAGCACATGCAGACAGCTGCACTTGTGGCAGTAACATGAAGAAAAGTGAGCGAGACATTTTCTTCTAAACAACATCACTTCATCATTCTCCTTTCTGGCAGCAGTAAAGAGAAGCAGGTGAAGTGTGAGAAAATAAATCAACATCAAGTTATAAAGTTGTATTTTCTTCTTTACTTGTTAAATGCTGACATAAGTGGAGCTCAGGAACTGTTTGGTTCCTCCTCAGCCTCTTGTTTAAGCAGCTACAAAAACAGTCATGTTGCCGAAATACGTATTTAAAGTAAATTACAGTATTTCCTGGTGTATAGGTCGCACCTGTGTATAGGTCGCATTGTCCAATTATCACCAATAGATTGGAAAAATCCCTAGATAGGTCGCACTGGTGTATAGGTCGCACCTACGTTTAGCTCTGCTGCAAATGTCTGCCACAGGAGCGCACAGCAAGGCTTTTAAGAAGATTAACACTTAAAAACAATTATTTGTTTGATAAAAATTATAGCAAATATATGTCTGAGCTGAACTTTTCCTTAATAAATGAACGTAATTGTGAAATGAGCTGGATTAAAAAATTTGTTTCACCAAAAGTGATAACAAGCCATATATAGGTCGCACCTGAGTATAGGTCGCAGGCCTTGAAAAAAAACATAAAAAGGTGCGACCTATACACCAGAAAATACGGTAGTATTTCAGCCTGGCTGCGGTTATTGTTCTGCTGGCTAGTGAGCGCATGTGTGTTAACAGACATGCGACACAAACAGCGTGAGGATGCGGGGCCTTGTCTCTTTGAAAAACCATCCAGGAACTAAGCCAAAAAAAAAAAAAAACTCGTAGCATACTGTATATGGCTTATTTAAACGCTAGAATAACCTAACCTGCAGTGTTTTACTTGCCTCAAATTATCTGCCTCAGCAGCACACACCAGGGCTGCCAACTTTTCAAAAAGCCAAAGAGTGAGAATCTTGTTTTTGTGTGTGTGTGGGGGGGTTGCGGCAGCGCGGCAACAGGGTTTGATTGTGCTGGTGAGCTTCACCTGCCCTCATCCTGTTGGCTACATCCTACAATAGAAATTGACTGAAAATGACTCCCTACACTCTACTTTATAGATCTGTGTCAGATTGAAAGACTATTTGATGTTTGAATATGTATGGAGGACCAAAACTGACATAATTAGAAATAAAAAGTAAAAAGAAATATATTAATGGACGAATAAATAACTAAAACATATAAAAACCAATAAATAACTTAAAATGCACCAATTTAATAAAAAAGGAAACCTTTCCTGGATCAGCTCTTCTCCTATTGGTCAACAGACAGGATAAAGCAGGATCCACGTGCAGATGTCTGTGCGGCCTCAGTTTAGTTTAAGGTTTAGTTTAAAACAAAAGCACAGGTGTTTTCCTGTTTGCTTTGTTTTAAACTAAACTTTAAAACTTTAAGTTCATATATTCATTTAATGGTCTATTTATGTATTTCTGCTTTTATTTCTAATAATGTCAGTAAGTCCTCCATAAATGTTAGTATTTACCACCTTTTTGACTGTGTTTTAACTGTTACATTGTATGAAGAGCATTTTATGATGTAGGTTTAGTCAAAAATGACAAGAGAAAAGTTAGAGACATTCTTCATTTTCCAGTGGGTTTAGCAGAAAATGTACATATCAACAGCAAAACAGCAACAAAACATATAAATACAGTGCCTAAATGGTAAGAAGAGTAGAAAACAATTGAATTTTAAGTGTTTTGAACTGTGTGTTCTTCACACAAAAAGCTGGGAACAGGTGGAATTCCTCAAGTGGTCAGAGGTATCAGTAATAATTGAGAGGCTATTTCTACTGTGTTCTTGGTGTTAAAAAATAAGCTTTACCTTATCTTTCCATATTCTCCATCATCTAGCAACTTGTTCAGCTTAGCCCTGGTGGTGAAGCCAATGTTCAGCTTTCTTCCTGCCAAACAAATAGAGCTAACATAAATACTGTGTTATGCTAATGATCAGAGACATATTGGACAAGAAGTCATGTGCTGTTGGGCTACTGGGAAAGTCCATCCATCCATCATCTTTACCCGTTTCTTCCATTTTGGGTCACGGGGGTCGCCGGTGCCCATATCCAGCAATCACAGTGCAAGGGGCAGGGTGCACCCTGGACAGGTCGCAAGTCCATCACAGGGCCACATATAGAGACAAACGAGACAAACAACCATTCACTCTCTCACTCACACCTAGGGACAATTTAGAGTTACCAATACCAATTTGGTCTGTGGGAAAGTCATTCTTAATAAAATTAATAAAACTTAGCAGGTTTCTCATCAGGAGGTGACACCATATTGGGTTCCCCCATACTCACTTGTAATATTAGGTATCAAAAATAATCATGAATGATTTTCCAACACTTACCTGGTAAAGGGTTTGCCTTTTCTTTAAAGGGAAAGTCACGAGCCTGTTCACAGCCCTGCAGGGCTGTTGGCAGCATGAATTCTTCGCACACAGCTTGCGAATGAATTTAAACATCTGCAACACAGACATTTACAAATGTAAGACAGTGGGTAAAATGTGTTGTACAAACTCCCGGGGCGTCGTCACTACACAAACAAAAGGAACCTGGAGTTTCCACAAAGATTAAAAGAAACATTTCTAATAACTACTAGATAAACTTTTCTGCTAAACAAGAAAAATATTATAAATATGATACATTTTGATCAAATTAATTAAACAACAACCCTGTTACACGACACTGGTAGTGGTGCATTACCACCACGAACTGCTGAGGAAGTGGACTGAAACAATGCAAACAAACAAACACATTAATTAATTAATCATTATTTTACAGGTTTGACTCGAACTTGATCTGATCTTAGTCTAAAAGAAAGATGAAAGGTGGTGGGCCGTGCATTATTATATATATTATATATCAAGGACTGCCAGGCCTTTAATTGTGTCCAGCATCAGAACAGCTGAAGTGAACAGGAGAGGACAAACATGTCTCCTGTTTCTGCAGATGTTCAGCTGACCAACATCTGGCTGCAGTGGAGAAACGTTCAGGAAGTAGAAACTAATTCTCTCCTGGACTCTGTGTCTGTTTGAAGCTCAGCAACGTTCTTCAGAGTCTCCCACTCTGAGTGCAGCCTCTCAAACGTTGGTTCTGCTGAGTTCTGTCCACAGAACCTGCTCCACATCTCAGGTCCAGATGGTCCACTCAGCTGCAGTTTTAGCTAAGCGTTTTAGCATCCGTAGCTTTTAGCAACGGCAGGTTTTGTTCATTCAAGCGAACAGAGCTAACAGCTAGCAAATAAACAAAACAGAACCGATTACCTTCAACTTCCAACTGAATGTCCAGTCGTCGTCCAGAGTCAGACCAGTCGACGTCTAATAAAAAGCAAGTTTTACGAGCGCTCCGAGACAACAACAGTTTCTTGTCCAACAGTTGAAAAGGAAATGGCTACATTTGAACGAAGCGCGCGCGAAGCAAGAGGCGTTGATTGGTTGAATATGATCACATGATACTTCCTGCGATAAACAAGAGTGGCGTTGATTGGTTAGGACAAAGTTCACATGCAACCTGACAAGCAAGAGTGGCGTTGATTGGTTGGAACGTATATGATCACGTTCTACCCCCAATCCAGTCATAACGCATGAAGACCACAACAGAAAAATGGCAGAAAGCAGTACTTCACGTTTCACGTACGCCTGGATAATAATGATGATAATAATAATACCCTGATGCATGCTCAATAATAATAATAACAATATACATATATATATATATATATATATATATATATATATATATATATATATATATATATATATATATATATATATATACAGTATATACAACAATATAAAAAAAACTGACAAAACGTTTAAAACAGAAGTACTAAAAATAAACCAGTGTGAAAATACTTTGTGTAAAATATCTTGGCCAAAAGTTTAAACAGAAGTATAGATTAAGTATACTTAGACTTTTAGTTTATTTTTAGTATAAGTCAAGTATTGTGTAAAATAAACTTGGCTAAGTATACTTTTGATAAGTACCTAAAAAGTAAACTGAAAGTATACTCTTATTTTTTTAGTTTAAAATTAGTGTACTTTAAGTATACTTGCATATACTATTTTTTGGTAAGGGTTATTATATATTTTTTCCATATTTACCCCACTTAGAGCTCATATTAGCGTTGTCTTGTCTAGACATTTCACTAAATTCTTTAGTTTGTAGCAGGTCGATTTTGTAAATGAGCCCTCGAGGCTCAATGAGATTTACCTGACTTAAATAAAGGTTGAATGAATGAATGAATAGTCAGAGAGAGAGTCAGAGAGTCTTTATTGTCATTTGCACCGCATGTGGTCCATGAGATGAAAACGAGATTATGTACACGAGGTCCCAGTTACATCCAACAACAAATGAAAGAGAAAAACAGTAATAACATCTAGAACTAACTAAGAAAAGCATCAACTAGTAATACACTAAGCTTAATATAGTGGGAATAAACAGCAGCACGAACATGAGTCTGCATGAGCAGATGGTCACAGATGAATACAGCAACAAGAAAACAGATCAGCATCAGCATGATGTGATATTTTGCAGTGTTTATTTTTATTTATTCATGAGTCTAACAGCCTCAGGGTAGAAGCTGTTCCTCAGTCTAGTGGTTCTACACTTGATGCTCCTCAACCTCCGTCCTGAGGGGAGTGGGGCAAAGAGTGAGTGTGCTGGATGAGTGAGGTCTTTCATGATGCAGGTGGCTCTTTTCCTGCATCTGGAGGTGTAAATGTCTGTGATGGTGGGGAGACTGACTCCAACAGACTTCTGTGCAGCCTTCACCACTCTCTGCAGAGCTTTCCTCTCTTCAACTGTGCAGCCTCCATGCCACACGTTGATGCTGGAGCACAGGATGCTCTCCACTGCACACCTGTAGAAGGAGGTGAGGACTGGGCTGCTCAGACCAGCTCGTCTCAGCCGTCTGAGGAAGTAGAGTCTCTGATGACCTTTCTTGATCAGGCTGGTGGTGTTGTTGCTCCAGCTGAGGTTATCATTCATGTGTACACCCAAGTATTTGTAGCTGGAGACCACTTCCACTGCAGACCCACCTATTTTCAGTGGGGCATGGGTGTGTTTGTTCCTTCTGAAGTCCACAATCATCTCCTTTGTCTTCTTCACATTCATGTGAAGATTGTTCTCTTTGCACCAGCTCTCCAGGTGTTCCACCTCCTGTCTGTAGCTGGACTCATCATTGTTTGTAATGCATCCCACCACCGCTGTATCATCTGCAAACTTAACAATATGACAGCCTGGAAGTGTGGCTGTACAATCATATGTGAGCAGAGTGAACAGAAGGGGGCTCAGCACACATCCCTGAGGAGAGCCAGTGCTGAGGGTTATGGTGGAGGAGGAGAAGTTGTGGATCTTCACGGACTGTGGTCTGTCTGTTAAGAAGTCTAGTACCCAGTTACAAATAGAGGGGCTTAGTCCAAGTGTAGATAGTTTGTCTATCAGAGTTTGGGGGATCATGGTGTTGAAGGCAGATGTGAAGTCCACAAAGAGCAGACGCACGTATGAGTCTTTCTGATCCAGGTGGGTGAGAGCAGTGTGGACCACGGAAGAAATGGCGTCCTCTGTTGATCGGTTCTCACGGTATGCGTATTGATGAGGGTCCTCATTGATGTTGACGGTTGCCTTGATGTGGGACATGACCAGTTTCTCAAAACATTTAGCGACTATCGGGGTGAGGGCCACCGGTCTATAGTCATTCAGACCAGTCACTGTGGAGCTCTTTGGGACTGGGATGATGGTCGCGGTCTTCAGGCAGGTGGGAACTAACTCCAGTGCAAGTGAGGTGGTGAAGATGTCAGCCAGCACCTCACAGAGCTGGTCCGCACATTCCTTCAGAACTTTCCCTGGGATGTTGTCTGGTCCGGTTGCTTTATGAGGATTAATCTTTCTGAGACTGCCTCTCACTTCTGCTGCGGACACCCTGAGATGCTCTTCATCTGGTGATGAGGTGAGTCTGGTGCTAGCAGGTCTGTTTGGATCATCAAAACGTGCATAAAACTTATTGAGGGCATCAGGCAGAGATGGGTCCCTGGGGCATTGTTTGTTTTTGCCTTTGTAATCTGTTATGCATTTAATACCCTTCCACAGAATAAATAACAATGTTGTATTCGCGTGTAGTCGGATGTCCCGTGAAGAAACACGGTTTTTAATTTTAAACTCACTTTGAAAGTAATTTTCATTAATTTATCATTTTGTTTGCTAAAAACTAACATAGTTGAATGATACAAGATATATATGTTGTGTCACTATATGCTGCTCATGCTGACTCATCATTAATTGCTCGCGCTTATAGTTTACCGGCCTTGCGCCAACTGCACCTGAACGTAACATCCGCCTTGACGTAACATACGTGGAAGGGGGGCGTGACAAACTACCTACCACTCGCATTACTGCTCGACTGAAAAACAAGCACAAATAAGCGACAATGTCCACGAGAAGCCCAAAAAAACGCCACAAGCGGCTGATCAAATTTGAAAGCGACTCCAGGGAAAAACAAGCCCAATGCCGCTTGAAATAAGCGGACTTGGCAACTATGCTTCCACCCCTCCTTGTCTCTCGACACGCCCATTTTCAGGGAGATTTTGGAAGGAGGAGTTACCGATCCACAGGGTGTGGAGTTGCTCTTTAATGGTAAAATTAGCTGCATTTCACCGGGGCGGTGCAGCTGGCTGCTGGATTGAAGATTCCAAGCAGAGAGGTGGGGAGAGTATGGTAGGCCGATTGAGTCATTAATAGCTAGTGAAGATTCTCAGTCATCCAGGACATGGTGAATTCTAAAAAGTGCAATAAAAAAAAAAAAAAGTATAGTATAATAGTATAATAAATAGTATAATAAATAAAGTCCAGTTGTTTTTGTCTTGAACTTTTTTAAATTTGTCATTATAGGCACGTTGAAATATATTTCTATCAGTATTACATTACACCCATTATGTTCCATTATTTGTATTCACTTAATTCTGCCTTATAATGTGAAATGTGACACAAGGCAGAACGTTTTTCTCTCGGGCTTTGTTTTCACTAGGGAACAATTACACGCCTGCACAATTCACAGACCCAACATTTGATGTTTACATTGAAGCTGATAGTTTGTTGACAGAAAGGAGGGTCACGTGGTAGTGTAGGTGGTTCCAGGGCGGTCCTGAAGCAGTCCAAGGAGGTTCCAGGGTCCAAGGAGGCGGTGACGACATCCAGGGTTTTATAACCGTGGCCCTGCCTTTGAAGAGTGTGTGTGGACTTGTGCTCGGTGAGAGGTCTGTTGTTGCTGTAAGGTTTATTCTTATATGTACACCGTAAAAAAAAAACTGTCGTTTTTACAGGAAAACGCTGGCAGCTGTGGTTACCAGAGTTTTCCTGTAAAAATTACGGGCACAACGTAATTAAATATACAGAGAAAATATGTAAATTAACTTACAGTGATTGACACTGTAAATTTACATTATTATTCTGTTAAGTCAACACAAATTAAATGTTAATTTTACATAGTTTTGTTCTACATAAGAAGACCCTTTCCTGTATTTCTGTTAATTTACATTATTAGTCTGTTAAGTCAACACAAATTAAATGTTAATTTTACATAGTTTTGTTCTACATAAGAAGATCCTTTCCTGTATTTCTGTTAATTTACATTATTAGTCTGTTAAGTTAACACAAATTAAATGTTAATTTTACATAGTTTTGTTCTACATAAGAAGACCCTTTCCTGTATTTCTGTTAATTTACATTATTAGTCTGTTAAGTCAACACAAATTAAATGTTAATTTTACATAGTTTTGTTCTACATAAGAAGACCCTTTCCTGTATTTCTGTTAATTTACATTATTAGTCTGTTAAGTCAACACAAATTAAATGTTAATTTTACATAGTTTTGTTCTACATAAGAAGACCCTTTCCTGTATTTTTTACCTCTAATAAATGTTTTTACTACATCAAAAACTGGCTAAATTTACTGGGAAATATCAACCAAAAAACTAATTTAAACTGGTAAAACCACAGTAAAATTTTGTATGTAAAATAATGGATATTTTGTGTTTTTTGTTCATCGCTAATAATAATCAAATTATATGGTGAGTTACTTTTTAAACCCGCTAATTGACTACCAGTACTACTACTGTCATTAAAAAACATGCAAAATGTATCATGGAATGAGAGGTACATATCACTTTAGAAAAATTTATTGACACAATTTTTAAACAATTCAGCGACTCCGATTTAATCCACAATCAAAAACTCAACTCTTTTAGTCAAGACAGTTT
>JBBPBX010039980.1:0-29608 GCA_038048925.1 Garcialebias charrua | reverse complement strand
CTCCGGGTTCCGCCCAGGAGCGCTTGAGCTCCATGAGGAAGTCCGGGAAAATGGGCATTTTCTGCGACGTCGTCGGCTGCTGCTTCACGTAGGAGTAATTTCCCGCCGGCCTCGTAACCTGTTGGCGAGGCGTGAGGTCTGGCCACGCAACCTGCAGGGTGTCTGCCACCCTGTGGCACAAGTCGAACAGAGCAGGAACCGCCACGTCTGGTTCCGGTAGAACTTGCGCCAGGTTCTGAGAGGAATCCGCACTTTCCCCTCTGCGACCGTACTCGCCGTCTTGGTCAGACACTTCGGGCGTCGAGTCCTCGACGGGGATCGAGGAGTCCGACACGTTCTCATCCCCGACCTGACAGCTGCATTCCAGGTCCATGTTCTCGAGCTCCGGTTCGGGAGTGAGCAGTTCTGTGTGGCATGCGGCCTTCAGCGCCGCGGCCTTCTCCATTGTCTTAGCCAACGCGTCCCTGCGGCATTTCCTTACTACCGCCGGCATCCAACAACAGTGGGAGCAGGAGTCGGGGGATTCCAGCGCTTTTCTTGCGTGCAGGATCCCAAGGCAGACAGGACAGGCCTTGTGGGTGTCTGTCACAGAGAGGGAGTAGCTGCAGCTGCTGGGGCAGGGGCGCAAGAGAGGGCTCGCCGTCCTGCTGGTTTTCTTCGGAACCTTTGAGCTTCGTTTTCCCTTCTCGGGAGCCATGTTCGGAGACGAGAAGCGTCGAGGCTGTTCCTAGTTTCCTTTTGTTCGAAGACGTCCTCTCCGTCGTGTTGCTTTCGCTGGCTAGCCTGCTAAAGGTTAGCATGGAGTGTTGTGACGCAGTTAGCGCCGTCGAGCGAAGCAGCTGCAGAGAGAGAAGAAAACTTCGAGGTAAGTAGAAAAACGCTGGACTAGCTTCGCCAGCCCATCAGTACGCAGGAAAATTTCTCTGTATGCTCAGCGTAGGGAGCAAGCTCACCTCTGATCGAGCGATGTGATAACAGAGAAGTCCCATGAAGTTCAGGTTTAAGCGAGGTGAAGGGCAATAAGAGGAAGTAGGATGGGCGTCCGCGTCTTAAATACCTAGAGGGAGGGGACTCTGGCGTGACGCTGACGCCCCTGCCGTAAAGGCGTGATTGTATTCCTTCAGGTAATCTCGCAGGTGCAATTTCCCATAGCATTTATGTTGCACCGAGTGACTGACTGATAAGGGAACACCTTTTCACTGAATCTCTCAGTGAATCACCTTTTCTTTAAATCTTCAAGAAAGAAGACAGTGAACACTGATTTATTCCATTTACAGAATTTTGAATCTAGAACACAATCAATCAGAAGAGACTTCTTTTTAATTTGTTATAATTCAAATATATCATCAGAATAACCTTCTGTCATTTTTATGATCATTTGTCATTATGCTGATGCTATTTCTACAATATGCTGGTATATTCTTCAGCATGTCTTAGTCAAAGAACTCTGTCTAAAGTTGAATAGAATGTCAAGTTGAACTTTCCAGATTTATTTAGAAGTAAGAAAACTGAAAGTTATGCACCATAACTCATGTTTCCTGAAGGAAGGGAACGAGGTGCAACATACTTGCTATGGGAATTGCACCCCCACGCGATTACCTGAAGGAATACATTCACGCCTTTATGGCTAGGGCGTCAACGTCGCGCCAGAGGCCCCGCCCTCTGGGTATTTAAGCGGCTGACGCCCATCCATCTTTCTCCAAAATTGCACTTCACCGAGCTTTCAGCATTGAAAAGGGCCAGATATGTTGCACCTCGTTCCCTTCCTTCAGGGAACATGAGTTATGGTGCATAACTTTCAGTTCCCTTTCAGTCAAGTTCTCTCGGTGCAACATACTTGCTATGGGAACGTAATTCATTCACGCCCTTGAAATGCTCAGTAAAATGCATGCTAGTGTGAACGTCTGCCCTTGATCAGCAGGCATCTCAAGGCTACCTTCTACTGTGTGTTAGAAAGGACAGCCTGAGTGACATCACACATAGTAACATCCAATCTGTAATACTTTGCAAAAGTGTTTAATGAGCTCCAGTTTGCAGCAGCACAAATGTCTGCAACTGGTACACCCTTGAACAGTGACCACGAAGTGGCCAAGCCCCTAGTCAAGTGAGCGTGCACTCCAGAGGGCACCTGTTGACCTTTGCTACTGCACGCCCTCTTAATGGCCTCAGTCACCCAATGTGAGAGGCGTTGATTTGATAGGGCCTTTCCGGTAGCAGGAGTTGCAAAGCATATGAACAGTTGATTTGTTTTTCTCTATCCGGCTGTTCTTTGCACGTAAGAGCATAAAGCTCTCACGGGGCAGAGAGCCTTCAGCCTTTCCTGTTCCTGAGTGAGGACAGGAGCAGGTGGGAAGGAGGAGAGATCAAAATCCAGACTCCTATGGTTCTTAAGCGACTGACGCCCCTTCATCTTTCTCAGAAATTGCACTTCACCGAGCTTTCAGCATTGAAAAGGGCCAGATAGGTTGCACCTCGTTCCCTTCCTTCAGGGAACATGAGTTATGGTGCATAACTTTCAGTTCCCTTTCAGTCAAGTTCTCTCGGTGCAACATACTTGCTATGGGAACGTAATTCATTCACGCCCTTGAAATGCTCAGCAAAATGCATGTGAGAACATCCGCCTTAAAAAGACAGGTATTTCCCAGCTGCTTTCTACAAGGTATGTAGAGAGCACAGGCTGAGAAGAAAAAATGCCAAATGTAAAGAACATCAATTTGATGTTTCAACTAGGCATATAGATAAACAACACCAGCTAGAGACAGCCTAAGCGTGTTCCACTAGTGTGAGTATTCATCATCTCCTTTTTCTCTCTGGAACAACCTAAGAAACAGGAGGAGCAAGGGACCCATTACGTCACAAGTAATTGGGTGACAAACGTGGAGGTAGAAAACCCAGATCAAGCACAGGGTAACGTCCCAAGTCCCTAAGATGAAAAAACTTTTTACTATATTTTACAAATAGGGCACGACTGACAAGTGGGGCCCATCCTGATGTTGGAGATCAGTTAGGGAGAGGGAAAACCCTTCCATTAAACATCTCCTAGGTAAAACATAAACACCAAGGGGTACCCTTGTGTATGTTGTAACTGTTTGTTTTGGGATAAAGCAATCAAAGCCTTAGGCTCTCAGCCAGTTCCCTTCAAAGGCCAGGCTGAAAGTTGCCACAACCCAGGATGTGGGTGTAGAAGCTGTCCACATGCCTGAGTCAGCAGATCCCTGTGAAGAGGCAAATGCCATGGTGTCCCTGATAACATTGAAATCAACTCAGGGAACCACGGTTTCTGTGGCCATCTGGGGGCTATGAGGATCAGGGAGAGAGCTCCCTGGCGTACACGTTCCAGTGTCGCCCCGATCAGGGGGACAGGTAGAAAGGCATAGTAGAGCACCCCTGCTGGCCAATCATGTGTCAAAGCATCCATTCCCAATGGTACGTCTGTTTCCCTCAAGGAGAAGTAGAGGTCACATTGTGAGCTAGCCCTACAAGCGAACAAGTCCACAGAGGCTCTCCCAAATCGTGACCAGACCTGTTCCACAATCCGTGGGTTCAGGCTCCATTCTGACGCCAAGAGAGGCCCTCTTGAGAGGGTATCTGCTCCATAATTTAGATCACCAGGGACATGAGTCGACCTAAGTGACAAGATTCTTGGAGCACACCACGTGAGCATCCTCTGCGTCAGTCCGAGGAGGGCCTCGAGACCTTGTCCCTCCCTCTCTGTTGATGAAGGACACTGTGGTCCTGTTATCTGATTTCACCAGGATGTGCTGTCCAGCAATCAGACCTTTACTGAAGAAGTATTTTAATGACAGGAATACGGCCAGCAACTCCAGGAAGTTGATATGTAATCTCGCTTCCCGTTCATTCCAAAGGCTGCGGGCGTTCTGATTTCTGCAGATTCCCCCATCCTGTTTTAGAGGCGTCCGTCGTGATTACTACACGAGATGACACCCTTCCCAGTGAGACCCCAGGGTCCTGGAGAACCCTCATCTGCTTGGATGACATGCATGCAGCTGAGGTGTCTGCCTCTGCTGTCGAATGAGGACGCCGAAATTGCATATAATTGGATTTATAACAAGTTTCTTTTTTTTGGAATAGTCTGGATCCTGGTTTATCAACGTATAAAGAAGACGGCTGCAGCTAATCTGGCCCTCGTCAGGCTGCAGCCTATGTGAAGGTTGGTTTGTGTTTGGAGGACTCAAAATCAGCTGATTTATGAGCTAAACAATTAGATGGAAGTGATTTGAATCACAGGCCACCTGCGGCTTTGGGACTCGTCGGCATGAAAACGACCTTGAAGAGGCTCGTAAGCATGAACCAGTAGAATGCACCCTAATCTGGCCATTTCGGATCTTGGAAGTATTAGGGGTGGAAAGAGTACATGATTTTTAAACTCGGCATTAAAGCTGCACTATGTAACTTTGTAGTGCAGTCTGTAACTTTTCTAACAATATATTTTTAACATATTTCTTCACTCTGTCACTATCTACTGACAGACTGGTGTTAGACAAAGTAATCTCTGAAAAAAACTATAGTCCCCTTGCTTCTCTATCAGCATTTATAAAAACACTAAAAACACAGAGTGACCCGCCGTTAACCAGCCAATAAAAACAGAGCTTGAATTTGAATCAGCCAATAAAAACAGAGCTTGAATTTGAATTTCAGCAGAGCAAGGGGGGCAGAGCCATATATGGCTCTGAGGGGGAGGGATCAGAATGCTTTGCCTGTTGAAAATATTTCTAAGTTCTGTGCTCTACAGAAAGTTACACATAGCACCTTTAACATAATAAAGCTAGAGTAGAACTCGAGTAGTTGATGTCATAGGATCCTATGCAAAAAAATTAAAAATAAACGCCAAAAAAAAGAAGTCATTTAATATTAACCACAACAACAACAAAAAAAACATTGTGAGTGTACATTATGCTGGACTACCATTTATCATACTGCAGTTATATCACAGGAAACCCAAAACTATTACGGTAGTTTTTATTATTAAGCTGCAAAAGTGCAAGAAACGTGCGGCACGTCAAAAGCAAAACTAAAAACAGTGGGGCAGTCGACCACCCTGCACCTGCAACAGTGCATGCAACACCGCCCCCTATGGTCACAATATACAGTGGTCACAGAATTTGGTGTAACACCTTTGTGCAACTCGCTCCAAACAGGAAGTCGATTCATTTTCTGTTGTGCAACTGCGACGTGATGACGTCACTACGAATACTCGACGTGAAATAAATAAAAAAACTCGATAGATGTCCTAGGAATCGATGCGTCGATTACTCGTAGTCTGTTAAAGCCCTAGGAAGTATCAGTAAGGGCCAACAAGAAAAATATTCTACCTGAATAAATAAACTATTGTGGATTATTTGAATCTAACTGCCCGGTTGGCCTCAAAACAGGCCGACTTATCAATTTCTTCTGGGAAATGCTGGGAAAAGCTTCATCTATTGCACGCACCCGCATCTTATCAGANAAAACTTTTTACTATATTTTACAAATAGGGCACGACTGACAAGTGGGGCCCATCCTGTGTTGGAGATCAGTTAGGGAGAGGGAAAACCCTTCCATTAAACATCTTCTAGGTAAAACATAAACACCAAGGGGTACCCTTGTGTATGTTGTAACTGTTTGTTTTGGGATAAAGCAATCAAAGCTTTAGGCTCTCAGCCAGTTCCCTTCAAAGGCCAGGCTGAAAGTTGCCACAACCCAGGATGTGGGTGTAGAAGCTGTCCACATGCCTGAGTCAGCAGATCCCTGTGAAGAGGCAAATGCCATGGTGTCCCTGATAACATTGAAATCAACTCAGGGAACCACGGTTTCTGTGGCCATCTGGGGGCTATGAGGATCAGGGAGAGAGCTCCCTGGCGTACACGTTCCAGTGTCGCCCCGATCAGGGGGACAGGTAGAAAGGCATAGTAGAGCACCCCTGCTGGCCAATCATGTGTCAAAGCATCCATTCCCAATGGTACGTCTGTTTCCCTCAAGGAGAAGTAGAGGTCACATTGTGAGCTAGCCCTACAAGCGAACAAGTCCACAGAGGCTCTCCCAAATCGTGACCAGACCTGTTCCACAATCCGTGGGTTCAGGCTCCATTCTGACGCCAAGAGAGGCCCTCTTGAGAGGGTATCTGCTCCATAATTTAGATCACCAGGACATGAGTCGACCTAAGTGACAAGATTCTTGGAGCACACCACGTGAGCATCCTCTGCGTCAGTCCGAGGAGGGCCTCGAGACCTTGTCCCTCCCTCTCTGTTGATGAAGGACACTGTGGTCCTGTTATCTGATTTCACCAGGATATGCTGTCCAGCAATCAGACCTTTACTAAAGAAGTATTTTAATGACAGGAATACGGCCAGCAACTCCAGGAAGTTGATATGTAATCTCGCTTCCCGTTCATTCCAAAGGCTGCGGGCGTTCTGATTTCTGCAGATTTCCCCCATCCTGTTTTAAAGGCGTCCGTCGTGATTACTACACGAGATGACACCCTTCCCAGTGAGACCCCTTCCGTGAAAACGGACAAGTCTCTCCAAGATTCCAAGGCCCTCAGGCACTCTGAATCTATCCTAACCTTTCCTGCTTGATTAGTCAGGGCAGGTTTTGTCTTAGCCATACTTGTATGGCCCGCATCTTCAGTAATGTATGTGGCACACAGGGAATGGCTGCCGCCAAGAGGCCCAAAAGGCGTTGGCAGGTTTTCACAGGGACCCGTTGGTCTAGTTTAAATCTTTCCAGGCAACGGCGAATGGAGGAAACTCGTTCCTTCGAGAGCATCCTCTGTATCGGACAGTGTCGATCTGTACTCCCAGAAATACGGTAACCCGTGATGGAAATAGATCGCTTTTTTGTAGGTTTGTGACAAAACCAGGAGACTCCAGGTGAGAGATCACCCTATAGGAGTGTGACTGGGCCTGCATTCTGCTTCCAGCCAGAATCAGCAGGTCATCCAAGTAATTCATGACCCTGAGTCCTTGATTCCTAAGGGGGGTCAGAGCTGCATCCAAACGTTTAGTAAATGTACGAGGAGCAGTCTTCAAACCGAAAGGTAAGGCTTTGAACTCATAAGCATTCCCTTCGAACGCAAAGCGGAGGAACTTTCTGTGTTTCCTCCACACGCCTATGTGGAAATAGGCATCTTTTAAATCCATTGTACATGCGTAGTCTCCTGGTCTCACAGACTGGAGAACTTGCCGCAGTGTAAGCATCTTGAACTTAAAGGTTTTAATTCTTTTGTTGAGAGCCCTGAGATCCAGAATCGGTCTCAGGGAATGATCCTTTTTGGGCACCAGGAAGTACTTGCTGTAGTGGCCAGAGCGTAGTTTGCGTCCTGAGACCAAACTAATCACTCCCTTTTGCAGCATTGTCAAAACTTCCTCCCTCAGCACGTGTGCACGTGTAGGGTTAATCTTAGATTGCAGCACCCCTGTGAAGTGGGGCGGTCTTTTTGTGAACTGCAACTTGAGCCCGTGACATATCGTTGTCATGACCCAATCATTTGGTAGACACGCCTTCCAGGCCTGCGCGTGCGCGCTGAGCCTGGACGGCATGTTGAATTGCTGCTCGTCATGTTTTTGCGCTGGAGGGGTGGCCTTTGACCCCTCTCGCGCTCTTTTGAGCAGGCTGGTCGGCCCAACAGAAGATATTGCGAGATCTGACCGTCTCTGGCAGAGCTCGTGTATCTTGCTGTGGTTCATAGTTTGACCACATGGTTTGTGTTTTATAAAAATGGGACTCGAGTCAAGAACCAGGGCAGTCTGTGCTTTGGTACTTTTATTTTTGTACATGCCTGAAACAGTGTTTGTTTTGTTTACACATACAGTAGGCGAGTCATGTTTGGTGCGCGCGCACATGTCACCAGCTCCTCGTAGTATTTTACAAGTAGAGACTGGGCTCAAAATGTTAGGTTCCCGTACCACGTGGACGGGCAAACCTGTAAAATTATCAGTTCGTCCTGCTTCATCAGGTCCGAATCTGCTTTCCACACGGGGTCACTGAAGAGGCCCTCGGCCGGTACTGGAAATTTTCACCGTCACCAGCGGGTCTCTTCCGTGGGAGGCCACGCATGTCTTCCTTTGGGGGTGCAAAGCTTTTCCTCGGCAACCCCTCTCGGAGGGCTTCCGCCTGTTTGCGTCTTTGTTCCAGCCTGGCCTGGACGCGTTCCAGGGCTCCCCCGAAGAGTCCCGTCGACTCGATCGGGTGCTGGAGGAAAGTGGACCTCTGGTTTTCCGGGAGGTCTGACAATGTTAGCCAAAGATAGCGCTGGGCGACAACTATTTCCGCAATTGCTTTGCCTTGAGAAATGGCTATTGTCCCCATCATGCGACCACGTGCGACCTTCAGCGCCGTAGCCTTAGCCATGGATTTAGCCTACGCGTCCGCGCGGCGTTTCCTCACTACCGCCGACATTCAGCGGCAGTGGGAGCAAGAGTCGGGGAATTCCAGCGCTTTTCTCGCGTGCAGAATCCCTAGGCAGACAAGACAGGCCTTGTGGGTGTCCGTCGCCGAGAGGAAGTAGCCGCATCCGTTGGGACATAGGCGCGAGCGAGGGCTCGTCGTCCTGTTGGTTTTCTTCTTCTTTGTCCTCCGTTTTCCCTTCTCGGGAGCCATGTCCGGAGACGAGAAGCGTCAAAGTTGGTCCTAGTTTCCTTTTGTTCGAAGCCGTCCTCTCCGTCGTCTTGCTTTCGCTGGTTAGCCTGCTAATGGTTAGCAGGGGGTTGTGACGCAGTTAGCGCCGTCGAGCGAAGCAGCTGCGGAAAGAGAAGAAAACTTCGAGGTAAGTAGAAAAACGCTGGACTAGCTTTCGCCAGCCCAGCAGTACGCAGGAAAATTTCTCTGTACGCTCAGTGTAGGGAGCAAGCTCACCTCAGTCGAGCGATGCGACAACAGAGAAGTCCCACGAAGTTCAGGTGTTAAGCGAGGTGAAGGGCAAAAAAGAGAAAGATGGATGGGCGTCAGCCGCTTAAATACCCAGAGGGCGGGGCCTCTGGCGCGACGCTGACGCCCTAGCCGTAAAGGCGTGAATGTATTCCTTCAGGTAATCGCGCAGGGGTGCAATTCCCATAGCAAATATGTTGCACAGAGAGAACTTGACTGAAAGGGAACTCTGGTGCCTGTTTTCTGTCCTTCTCTTAAAACAATCTGCTTCTCTGTTTTCTAAACATTTAATAATAATATTAATAACGAATTCAATTTATAACGCACTTTTCATTAGTGAAAATCTCAAAGTGCTACGCACATTGAATGCTACACACATTCATACACCGGTAGCGGCAGAATACCATGCAAGTTGCTTTCCAGTCCTACCGGGACCATTTCTTTCTGACGTTTACTTGACATCAACTAATCGCCTCCCATTCCCTGATTGAACTGACCAATCGGGAAGGAGAAAGTCATTGATGTCAGATCCTCTTAAAAGTTCTACACTTCCTGGAACTTCTAGTTGCTACGAGGAAGTTATGATGCACTGACTTTCTCTTTAAGCTGTGGACGCGAGTCATGAGCAAAAGACTCGTCCATCAGCTAGGATTACAGCATGGACAATCTGAACAGAGCTTTCTAGCTCAAAACTTTGAATGAATTTTCCTTCTAAGTAATGTTTATTCTGAAACTTAACTGGAAATATTTTCCACTACTCTGACTCGGTCAGACGTGGACGCTGGGAAGCTGAAAGTTGTAAACACGCCGGGATCGGTGTTTGGATATGACTGGACAAACAAACCTCTTACTTCCACGACTGAGACCCTCTCTGACCAGAAGGACGGACGTCTTTACAAAGTACAGAGTTGTGATGGTTTACTAAAAGGTCCAGCAGATGTCGATCGGAGAGTGTGCTATCTGGTTAAACTCACCCCTCAGATAACTTTTCCTTCCATTCTCTTTCCTCCTCTTAAATCCTTATCTTTTGCCAGTAATAACTAAGCTAAATAACCTTCAGATATAAGCAATATGTCATCTAATTTACTTGTTTTCTGTTGTCCACAATTAAATCTGCTGACGAGTAAATTATAGGAAACTGATCCATCAATCAATGTACATGTTATGAAGTAATTTTATGATTCTGTTAATAAATGATCCATCTCCTGGTGGATCGACATAAATTAACGTTTCATGCCTTTTGCATCTCATCATCTGATCACAGATTTATTGTTTAACCTGAAAAAGAGAGAACCCGTGAATTATTTGATGATAATTTTGTGTCAGGTATAACTCTGCTCATTTTTACATCTAGTGTATGGGACGATCAGTAAAACTGATTACCCCTATACAGTATTATTACATGAGCAACACAATGAAGATCTGGGACAGAGTTGTAGAAGCTAGACTTTGGGAGTTCTAGGTTGCTAGCCACACTCGCTTTCTCCACAGCTGCAGTTGATTCCAGCCACCACTCCACACCTGCATCTGATTTCGAGGGCTACTCTGCTGGAAATAAAAGCCTCTGCCAGACATTCTTCCAGCGCTGGGACATTATCATACCTATGCTAAAGTTAATGGACAGCCACTAACCTGTCTCTCAAGATTTTGTGTCTAAACCTGGTTTGATCTCAGTGACTTCCCAGTCTTGAAACCTGCAAGTCTTCTAAGACTTCCTCGTTTCTTTTGACTGCACCTCATGTCCTATGAATACCAAAAGCCTACAGTACAGCTTTCAACCCTAGACAACCTGCTTCTCTCTCCACCGATACTCACCTCCTCTGCAACAAAGCTCATCTGTGAAATATTTTACATATTAATAATATTTTATATTTTAAGACTAGGCTTAAGACTCTCCTTTTTTTTTCCTGCTAAATCCTATAGTTAGGGTCAGCTTGGGTTTCCTGAGCTGTCCCTTAGTTATGCTGCTATAGGCTTAGACTGCTGGAGGACAAACTGACCACACTTTTTCACTCTGCTACTGTCTTTACTTACTCTGCTCAACCTGNGGACAAACATATGGATGGATGGATGGATGGATGAATGGATGGATGGATGGATGGACAAATATATGGATCATGGATGGATGGATAGATGGATGGATGGATGAATGGAGGAACTGATGGGTGGATGGATGAGCAGATGGATGGATGGACAGACACATTTATGGATGGATGTATGAACAGATGGATGAACGGATAGATGGATGGACAGATGGGCGGCTGGATGATGGACAGACATATGGATGAATAGCTGGATGATGGATGGATGTAAGGATGGATGGATGGATGGATGAATGATGGATGGATAGACAGCTGTATGGGTGGATGGAAAAATGGATGGATGAACAGATGGATGATGAATGGATGTACAGATGGATGAATGGATGGATGTACAGATGTGTGAATGAATGGATTGATGGATGGACAGATGATGGATGGACAGATGGATTGGCAGATGTATGTATGGATGATAGATGGATGGATGGGTGGATGGATGGATGGATGGATGGAAAGACATATGAATGGATGGATGGATGGTCAGACAGGTGGATGGATGCATGGATGGATGATGGATGGACAGACAGGTGGATGGATGGATGGATGGATGGACAGATGGATGAATGGATGATGGATGGACAGATATATGGATGGATGGATGGATGGATGATGGATGGATGGATGGATGGACGGATGAATGATGGATGGACAGATATATGTATGTATGGATGGATGGATGGATGATGGATGGATGGGCAGATGGATGGATGGATGGATATGGACAGATGGATGATGGATGGACAGATGAATGATGGATGGATGGATGGATAGATGAATGGATGATGGATCAATGGACAGAGGTATGGATGAACAAGCTTCTCACACACCCATCCCCGCCCATCCCCCACCTGGCCCAACCCCACCTGGCCAGTCACGAGACAGGCCATGCTGTGGATGAAGAGCTAAGGAGGGTGAGTTGCAGGTCAGCCGAGAGCAAGGGGGAGGGAACAGAAAGGTGTCTCTGTTCAAAAAATGTCTAAGTTCAACGTGTTCCAAAAACTACATACTGCAGCTTTAAATGGCCCTTATCAGTTATTATCATCCCCATTCTTAGCTGTCATATTGCCCCTCCTGTACCTCCTAGGAGGTTTAAAGGTACGTTGTCACCGTTACAAGCGATGACAGCAGGCTCCGTCTTTAGCTACGTGGTTAGGTTTAGAATAAAGGGTCTTGGGTTAGGTTGGATGAATAATTTATTTACAGTATTCATTTATTAAAGCCACTACTGACCTAACTGGTCAACAATGAAAATGTGTGTTTGACCAACACTTCAAGCATCACTTGTTCTGGATCATTAGGGCTTTAACCTCCATATTCAAAAGGAAACTGGAGGTTTGTCTTTGGCTGTCACTGTACATGAAGTGAGCAGTTAATATCTACAAGATACTTTTGGACTAATAAACAGAAACAGCTGATGTTCATACATGTTGGGCCTTCAGACAAAATACTTCTTCTGAGGGTTGTTGAGGTTTGTGGCATATCATCACACACAGTTTGTGATTGAGACAAAACTAGGAAGAAAACAATGAAAACAATGTCAGGTCTTCAAAGACTCTCTTCCATTTGACAGCATGAAGGAGAAGGATTGACAGCTTTAACACTAATGAGCCCCAGGAGAGAAGAACATAAGATGACGACTTACAGAAAACACACACTGATGCAAAAACAGCATTTCTGTGTAGATATTTACTAATTGTATTTCTGTGTACACACTTTCAAGTACGCCATAGGTTTGGCAGGCATTACATTAACACGGAACACATATGTTGATATAAACTCAACACATTTACAGATGTGTAATTTGACCCTGTGGAAGCTGAAAAAGAAGTCAAACAAGAGGCATTGTGTCCACAATTGTAGCACAATAGGAAACCAAATGTATGAGAAATGTATAATTGTGGACATTTATGTTTATTGTACATTAAAATTAGGGATGCATGATATTGAATGTTGGGCCGATATCCGATATGCCAATATGTTAAAACTTATTTGGCCGATAATTGATACCGATACCAATATTTTAAATACTTTTCTAACGGGGCTAACATGACGTCCAAATAATCATCTATTAGCTTCTCAATGACGTTGGAGATGAAGACTTGTAACTCGGGTGAGGTTACATTGGAAAAATATCTCAGACTGTGGACGTTGTAGCGAGGCTCAAGGTAGACAGAAAATCTTTGGAATCCGACATCCTCACAAACAACAACAAAAAAACTCCCACACCACCGACATTTTGAATATTCCTCTCCACCGTAAAATCAGGTAGGCGCGTGTGGCATCATCACGTTGCGCTTCCGCTCTAGGCATCTTTGTCATTGAGTTCTCATACAAAAACTGCATATTTAAATCGGTGAGTTATTTTGATGGAATGTCCGATATTGAACTTTAACGCTAATATCGACCGATACCATGAAAATAATATTGTGCATCCCTTATTAAAATATAAACATGAACATGTTTAAGATTAACCCATGCAAAATTGCCATAATCCGTAGAAAAGGTGGAAAACCAATGTAGAGGATGAAAATGTATAAGAAGTGAGGTAAAAATGGAAGAGTTCATGTTGAGCAACATCTGAGCAAAATGTAGAAGATGCAATCAATCCAAAGTGAAAATCTAACCGAGACCTCTTTCACCAGATGATTGCATGCCCTCTTTGACCATCATGACCCATTAGACATAGCTGGATTGTTAAAATCATGAAAAACCTAAGGCAATCATGATACTGCTACACTTTAGAACTTTTATTTTTTTTCTGTTGTTTTCTGCAAAAGGCTGAAATCCTGCACCCTCACATAGCTCTATGCCACCACCCTGGCACAACTCTCCAACAGTGTCAAAAAGCAGGTATGCGCTAAAATACCAATGCAACACTGCATGAGTTTCACATCTGAGCTACGGTGTTTCCATGAAGCTAATGTATCATGAACATAGAATAGCTATTAGGATACAATGCTTCAAATTCCTGATATCCAAGCCAGTGGAGTATGGGCTCCACGTAACAGCTATGTTCCTGTTGCTGCTGCCACACTTCCCTAAACTTCACCCAGAACCCCAGAATGCTGCCACCACAATGATAAACTACCACAACTTTGATTGCTCATGCTCAAGATAATTGTGAACCCATCACTCACTGTCATACTCTATGGTGGAGCCCACTGTGTCCACAATGCACCTGAAGACCTCAACAAGACCCTGCAGAGGTTCAGGCTGACTTTTTATCATGTTGCTGGGTTCTGCAGTGTAAAGCAACCTGAAAAGAACTAAACAAAATCAAACTGAGTAAACTACTGTACAGGTAATCCCCAACTTACGAGCGAGTTCCGTTCCTCCGACTATCTCGTAAGATGAAAATCTCGTAAATCGGGGACTACCTGTATATAGGTATATATACCACACAAGCCGCCACTGAACACGTGCGGGAATGAACAGTTACCAAGCATTTCAACCATCCTAACACTTTAAAACACTTTAAAACATTTATAAAAATTATAAAAAAAACAATTTCTTACTTTGAGCTGCAGCTGTTTGCCTCTGCTCCGCTGCGTTAGCTCCGCTGCTTTACGTCCGAGCTCCCCAGCTTTCTGTAGCACCATGCAGTCCAAACCCTTTACAGGAAGGACTGTTAGTATGCTAACTTCATACATTTGGAGCCAGAAAAAGTTTTAATAACTTACCGAAAGCCGTCTGCGCGCGCCGCCATTAGCTGCACCTGTTAGCCTAGCCCCTCCAACTCCATGGTTGCTGTTGGGCATTAGCTGCACCTGTTAGCTTAGCCCCTCCAAAAAGGCTGTCGGCTTTGTTTCTCCAAGTTAGCTGGGTGTCCCCCGATATCTTCGTCTGCCAGGCAGACATCGCGGCGAGCTCCAGGAACCTCTGATCGCACAAAGCCGGCTGTCGGCTGGAGCCACGAGGCTAATGTTAGCTCGTTGCTACATCCGGTCCGGCTGGCTGTCTGTTGCTTCACGCAGCCAACAGTGTCGTTTTCCTTCGTCCATCCGTCCTCCACAAAACCACCGTTCAGCTCCAGATCATGTATCCTAGCGCAGGAACCTCTGATCGGATTCAGACAAAGCCAGCTGGCAGGAGCGAGACTATGTGAAATGGAGGTCATGACCGTAGTAACATGGAGGTTGGAGGTCACGCAGCATTCCCAGAAACGTCCGGAAGTTGCGCAATTATGAATAAAAATTATTATTTTTATAATTATTATTATTTATAAAGCCTTTAAAACAACCACAGCTGCAACAGAGTGCTGTACACATGAATTTAAGAACATTTAAACAAAAAAAATATATATTTTTTTTTTCTTCACATTTTTATTAAATATGATTACCTCGTAAATCCGGGACCTCGTAGGTCGGCCCCTCGTAAGTCGGGGATTACCTGTAATTGGAAAAAGCCAATTTGCTAAAATATACCAAGTAAGAGACGGCAGAAGTTCAAGTTTTATTCTTATTTGCATCAAATGTGGTACATGAGGTGGAATGAAATTGTGTCCACAGGGTCCCAGTTACATCCAACAATAGCAAAAATATAAATTGTAAAAAGAAACCGTAATAAGGATCTAAGATATAAACTAAGAAATATGCCAAATTATGAATACGCTAAGCAATAATGGTGCAAAACAATATGTTGAACAACAGCAGCATGAACACAAATCTGTGTGAGTAAATGAGTATGAATGAGTACAGCAGCATGAAATAATCAGCAGCATGAGATCAGCAGCATGGATAATCAGCAGCACATATCAACAATCAAAGTGGCATTACAGTGATTTTTTTTTAACACTGTGATAATCCTGATTAGGGATTTGTGAGTTTTAACAGCTTCAGGGTAGAAGCTCTTCCTCAGTCTAGTGGTTGAATCAGATGTGAATAAAACAACTAAATACAGTCGTCCCTTGTTTATCGCTGTAGATCCGTAACCTGAAGCCCAGCTACTGTATAAGTGAAAAACTGTGAAGTAGGAGTAGTAGTATATATATATATATATATATATATATATATATATATATATATATATATATATATATATATATATATATATATATATATATATATATATATATATATATATATATATATATATATATATATATATGTATATATATATATATATATATATATATATATATATATATATATATATATATATATATATATATATATATATATATATATATATATATATATATATATATATATATATATATATATATATATATATATATATATATATATATATATATATATATATATATATATATATATATATATATATATATATATATATATATATATATATATATATATATATATATATATATATATATATATATATATATATATATATATATATATATATATATATATATATATATATATATATATATATATATATATATATATATATATATATATATATATATATATATATATATATATATATATATATATATATATATATATATATATATATATATATATATATATATATATATATATATATATATATATATATATATATATATATACTGTATATATATAAGATGATTTAAACGCTTCCCACACTCTTGCAATATTTGAAACAATGTTTCTAAACTCTAAACACGCTAAAAAAAAGCACAGATAAAATGTCATGATTTCAGCTCCCTGCCTCCTCTGCTCTTTGCCACTTGCAAGCGCTCTTGGCCACGCCCACTTATCCGCTGCAGAGCAGCAGGAGGAAGCTCCTGCAGCTGTGGGCTGCACATAGGTGCATCAATGCTAAATGATTTTAAATCATTTATTAAAATAAAAAATTCCATGCTGATCAATCAGCCAATTGTGTATCATGTCTAATGTTATTTTGAAAAACCGCGATAGAGCAAGTCTGCGAAAAATGAACCGCAAAGTAGTGAGGGACTACTTTATACAGATTTAAACAAAAAAGTCAATTAACCAGAACACAGAACATATAAAAGAGGTGCAACACTAAATAAAAGCAGTGAACAGGTGTACATAAATCCACTAAACGTGACAAAACTAAGACCACGTTGACCAAACCGACAAAACTTTGGAGTTATTCACCTGCCATAGCTTAAATGTCAAATATTGTATGTGATGCTGATATTCCAACTAACAACTAGATTTTCAGGCAACGAATTTTCAAATGAACAAATCCTTAAATCATTACATTCCACCTTATGCAAATATTCATTTCAATTTTAAAGTAATCCATGGTTAACCACTGTCGATGGGACGTAATGTGTGAAAATGATGTGCTGGCGCTACCGAGGCTGTGCTAACAGAACGACAATTAACAGATTTGTCCCGGTGGACTCACAAACTCTGTCTGGTCACAAATCGCTCGAGTGAAAAAGAGTAGAAACCCCATAAACCTTTACAAAAAGAGACAGAAGGCTGAGCGGAATGGCTGAAAAGTGGCCAACCGGTCCTGGTTTGAGTCCTCAGGGGGGAGTTTGTTCAATTTCTGACATTAATTACAGAAAATATGAAGCCGCTTTAAAATCAGTTTTGAGTTTGACATTAAAACAGGGTCATACTTTCAATGAAAATTGCATAAGTGAAATTTTTTGTGCCATCTGTCATTGGAAATGTTGACTTCTTGCTTAATTGTAATCACCATGCTCAATAAGTGGTAATACATATCTTTGCTGCCTAACATAGACAGAAACAGGTTTCACAGCTTTATAGTTGGGCCTGTGCTCTAAATCAGGTTAACGATTGACAAGTATTTCAAAAATCCATCATATTTGGATGACTCCAAGTTGATAGGTGTGTAATTGCGTGTGCTGATTTATGGCATCGCTGCACCAGAAGCCGCTGCACCTCAGTGGTCGGCTCTGGACCCGGGTCCCGTCGCAGCCTTTCATCTTGACAATAAAGAGCTACCAGCTGCTCGCACCGGCAGCTTGTTAAATGAGATCTCTTATCAAAGTGCGAACAGCTGTGAGTTCTGTTTGGCAGTCCGGTCAGGCTATGAATCACCGAGGGCTGCACTCGATAGCTACCGCCTAAAGGGGAAAGAGAATAAAATAATGCCATTCTTCCACTGCGTTCCTGCAAGTCTCACTCTGTGGAGCGTTGCTACCAATGGAAGGCCACCAGCTACTGAATAAAAAGAAGAAAATCAAAACAATAACTTGTTTATGATGTTGGAGCGGCAATTATCTGCATTTATATTCGCTGGTGGGATCTGGTCTTCATCAGCCAGTAGCAATGAAATGTCACATGTTGCTTCTGCAGTATTTAAATAATGCAACAACTTAATTAAGCTGCAGAGTCAGATTTAACGTGGTGCTTTTCAGACATCTGTTAAGGTAAAACTAAAAGCAAATGTCTTAGTTGTGTCGTCTCTGCTTCTTTGTGAACTTTGATCCCTGAGCTTATTGTAATAGGATGCAACGTTGATCCAAAATATTAGGAAATCCATTTCATGCACAGACATATTTATTAATATTTATTTATTAACATTTATTCAACCAGCCAAGTCCCACTGAGATCATAAATTTCTTTAGAGAGGGATGCCTGAACCTGAAGGGAACCTAACATGTTTTTTTTTTGTTTTTTTTATGTTCTATTCAATTCAATTGAAAATACTATATTAACCCAAAGGGAATATAAATGTCATTGTAACTTGTTATCCTCGTTTTTATCAAGAGATGCTATAGATCAGGGGTGTCAAACTCATTTTGATCTGGGGGCTGCATACAGCTTAATCTGATCGCAAGGGGCCAGACCAGTAAACTCATTCCAAAATTACATAGAACGAACAGTAAGTCCACTTTTTTCTTTGTATTAGTGCAAAGAAGAAATACATTATAAAACTATTTACATTAAATTAATTGTCCTTTTACACTTTTACTCAGTTTAACATTTGTAAGAATTAATGTGGAGGTCAATATTAATACTGACCTCTTTATCCTTAATTAATCTACTTATTCAGATTGAATAGTAAATTCACGGATTCTCTTCTTTTTCAGTTTATTCAATATTTCTGTGATCTTTATGATGGATAAATAAACAGAGCCATTAAGTGACAAAGACGTTAACTTAGTTTGATATGTCAAAGAGACACTATCATTTATTTAGAATAAATCAACTAAATTAACACCATTACACTTGATTGACATGATTTCACTTTCTTTCAATTTAAAACGTCAGCACACTTAAATTCAACACAACAGACATAAATATTGGATGTTAACATATTTAGTCTGTGGGCTCTTTTAGCTTAAAAATATAGTTTCCAGCTTAGATAGAGAGGGGAAAGAGTAGGAGGAATAAGAGGTTGGAGAGATTAAGTTATTTATCTCGAGTGTAACCAGAGATGACACATTCCATCCGACTTCGGCTAAATCCCAGGTACGTTTGTAAACCGCTCTTTACCTTTTGACGATGCGTCTGATAAAGATATTGCCAGCCTCCCAGGTGCACGGAGTCCTTCCGGCCCTCGTACGTCTGAACTGGTCGTTTACTTCCAACGTCTCCTCGGATCCGCGTCAGCCGTCAGAAACATGTGGCAGCTTCTGGCTGACTTCAAGACGAGATGTTTCTCAAAGGAAGTTCATTAAGAACTTTGGAGCTTTTGCTCGGGGAACTGGATGGAGACGTCCATCAGTTCTAGCTGACAAGTTAGTCTTTGGCTCTTGACCAAGCTTGACCAGCTGCAAGGCAGAGAGCTTTCAGGTCTCCGTCCATTCAAACTCTTTGTCCATTCAAAGACTGAAGCGTTTCCGCACAGTTAGAACTTAAAAGCAGGAACACAGAGAGGAGTTCACTTGCTTTATCAAACCCAAGGTTACAAGCCAGCAGCAGAGAGAAATGTTTAGGAAAAAAGACAGATAACGCTGGAGCCCTGCTCATCAGACTGTCTCTGAGTTTCTAAACAAAACCGTCCGGTCTCTGTGACCCGAAGGCTTCACCTTTAAACACAGCAGTGAAGACAGTAATTAACACATTTCAGAATAACACAGCATAAAAGCACATATCATGAAAATGAGAAAAGTTATTCTTGATTACATTAGAATAAAATCAAGATATAGAAATAGTCTCTTTTAGTGACTATATGTCCTCAGATTATAACTAATGGAATAATTGTGTTAAATGTCCTGCTTTACTGAGAGGTCAGTAAAGGTCATCACTGGACAGTTCAAAAGTACACAGGTGTCTTAAAAGTGGACAAGGTCATGTCCACTACATCTCCCCCCTTTTGGAAGCCATCGCCAGTCGTTGGGGATGGGGTCCAACACGAAAGGAAACCTTGAACTGTCTCTGATCTTGAAGTAATCCGGCGAGTGGAAAAGAAAAAATCAAAAATTATAATCCCATAAAGTTTTTGGAACTTCCATACTGTTCGTAGGTAATCCCATTGCGGTAAGCTTTTAATCCCTCGGAAAACTGAGTCTGTTAACTCTTGGAAAACAAAGTCTGTGATCCTTTGGAAAACAAAGTCTTATAATCCACAGCGGTAATCCCACAGCAGTAAATCCACAACGATTAGTTTTGTTGATTGATCAGCAACAATTGTTTTCATAATCAGCATGTAGAGGGGATCCCTCGATTGACGCAGAGGAGGCGATCCTTGGATGAAGGTTGAAGACCAAGCGTTGGAGCTGCAGGTCCCCACATCGAAGGTTGTTGGCTGGTTGGTCTCCAGTCAGTGCCACTCTGGTTCTATGTGTCATGCAATTATGTGGTTTTAGGTGGGCTTATGATTGGGATTTTACATTAGGCCCTACCTATATGCACCTGGTATGTAAGCTATCATGGTTTAGATCAGCTATAATTACCAATTAAGGGGTGGATCAATTCTGTAAATTAGATATAGGGATCTATACCTATAGAATTTTGGAGGGCTTCTGTAACGAAGGCCTCTAATTCCAAACTATTCCTCCATTCATTACTTAGTTTAGGTTAAACTAAAGTAGAAAAATGAAATATAGTTTGATCTAAATGTCTGTTGTCTTTTAGACGAACGACGTAGGATTTGGTGTACCTAATAAATTTTGAAGTCTATGGCGAGACTCATCAAAATGAATAGATAATCTAGAATAGAAACGATCGAATCGGTTCAATTTAGAAATCGTGAGGCCAGTGTAGTTTATGGTACCTTGAGTAGCTTTAAACTACATTGACTCTTCAACGGTTGAGATTTAACAAAACGAACTGCATGTTGGCATAGTTAGATCCATCTTATGCATTAATCAATGTTAATACAAAACCTTTTTTGGCTGGGAGTGTCCAGAACCACAACAATATCTCAAATAATGACAACAGTAATGACTAAACAACAAGGAAACAACGTTTCACTGCTTCGACACACTCTTGTCGTCAGATTCCAAAGTGCAACACACAAGAAAACAGGTCTCAACTTTATGACCGAGGTCAACTTAAATCTTGTGGATTTAAATGGTTGTTAAGATTAGTTTTTGTTGTGGGTGTTGGACTTAGCGTTTCTAAGTTCAAGTTGGACAATGCGACTTATAGGGTGGGAAATATGGTAGTTTAAACCTGATTAGTTTATTTACTAACTTGTGTTTGGACGACCTTATTATCCCATGAAGTCGGTGAGTTTGTGAGATCTTTGTCTTTTGTGGAGTCATTGAACGCCTTGTAAGGTTTGATCTGATTTCGATGTACCCATTTAGCAATTGGCTCTTTGCGGCCTTTGCTGATTTTGATCTCGTAGACGACTGAGGACACTTTGTCTGTTATCAGATGAGGTCCAGTCCACCTGGGCATTAGTTTGCGGGCGAGAGTTCCGGTCCCGGACTCTCCTTTCCCGGTTGCTGGGGCGAACGTATAGTACCAGACTCTGTCTCCCACTTGGAGTTCATTGTGAGAGGCCTTCTGGTCATAGTACGCCTTGCGTCCTTCAGCGGACCTTTCCAGGTTTTTCTGGGCGAAAGCAAAAGTGTTTCTGAGGTGTACATTCAAATCTTTCATGTATTGTTGTGTAGTGTAGGCTGTCGCCATGACGGCGTCGCCTGGTTGGTACAACAGGTGTAGAGGGAGAGTCATCTGTCGACCGGTCATCATCTCGAAGGGAGAGATGCCAGTTGATGTGTGTGGAGTGGCTCTTATGGCCATGAGGACCAGAGGGAGTTTCACATCCCAGTCCTTGTGGTTTGCAGCCACGTATTTCTTCAAAATACTCACCACAGTTCTGTTTGCTCTCTCAACTTGGCCTGAAGCCTGTGGGTGGTAGCCGACATGAAAGTTGGCCTTGACGCCTAGCGTCTTCCACAGTTCTTTCATCACTTCACCTGTGAAGTGTGTACCTTGGTCTGAGTTCACCCGAAGGGGAAGTCCAAACCTTGAGAATATATGATTCATTAACAACATAGCAGTTGTTTGTGCTGTGTCGTTAGGAGCTGGTAGGCATTCTACCCATTTGGTAAATGCACAGGTTACCGTGAGAAAATATTTATTTCCTCTAGAGCTCTTAGTGAGTGGTCCAACCCAGTCGATCTGGAGGTCAGACCATGGGAATGCAATGCCTCTGCTTTGCAGTGGTGCTCTGTGAAGTGGTCTGGTTGGCTGAAACTGGCCACAGACCACGCACCCTTCAATGTAGTCCTTGACATCCTTTTTCATTCCAGGCCAATAGGCAATTTGTTTTAATGCCGTCAGCGTGGCTTTATCTCCTTTGTGTCCTGCGGACGGGAGATCATGGGCATGGACTAACATTACCCCCCTTTGGTCATGGGGAACCACGAACACAGGTGAGGACGTTGGTCCATGAGCGAAAGTTAAGATGCCCTTGATTAGTTTTAGCTGTTTGCGCAGCTGATAAAGGACCTTAAGGTCTGGATCGGAATCCAGGTCGTCTTTAGACGGACTATTTTTGTTCGGATCAGTCAGGTACAGTATCATGGAGTTGATAGCAGGATCCGACTTTTGTAGTTGGATGATGTCTGGGTCAGTCAGTGCAGGTCGTACAGAGACTGCGTTGTCAGCAGGTCTGGCTGCGGCCTGTGCACGTGTGACTGCCATAACTCTGACTGAAGGTTGTGTTGGCAGAGTCTCGATTAACCAGGAGGGGTCGAAGGACCATAGAGGACCTTCGTCGGCTCCTTCTTTGGCTAAGGAGTCTGCAATGTCATTGTAGTGTTTGTCATCGCCAGGGACTCTAGAATGCCCTGGAACCTTCTTCCAGTAGATCTGTAAGTCATGTGATGTCACCAAGTGATCACACGCTATGAAAAGCTCTTTGTGTTTGACCACTTTTCTGTCGCTTGTTAGGAAACCGTTCTGTTTCCACACAGCGAGGTGACAAGCGAAACTCAAACGAGCATAGTTAGAGTCAGTGCAGATGACTAGCGTCTTGATGGAGCGTTCTACTACAATCTGGAGAGCTATTAGGATTCCTGCAATCTCAGCATACTGAGAAGTCTGAGATCCTAATTTGTAGCTGAAAGTTATCTGCTCTTGGCCTTGGAGGAGGACCCCTCCAACACCTGCTCTGCAGATCTTGTCGCGGAGGAATGAAGATCCATCCACGTACAATGTTGTCATATCTTTGCAGATATTGTCATCAAAGAAGTGGTGATTCGGGTCTTCAGTTACTGGGGTTTTTACCTCAACCGGCGGCTGGGTGGCTGGTACATCTTGTGTACACTTCTGGCAGATTGCCAAGTCCGTCCCCAGATGAGACTTCTTGTTCTGACCATAACGGATGTCTAGGTTAAAACTTTGAAGTGCCATGAGCCACGTTGCAACACGTGAGTTTGTCACCACACCATCTCTGATGCGTTCACTGTTAAGGAAGGTCACTGGCTGGTGTTGTGTTTCCACAATGATTTTCTGCCCACCAATGTAGCTGGAGAAATGTTTAACTGCCCACACTGTGGTCAGTAAAGCTTTCTCACAGTCTGAGAATCTCAATTCGGGGCCTGCCATCGTTTTGCTGGCGTAGGCTACTACACGTTTGTCTCTGTCGTGTATCTGGTATAGACCTGCACTTATGCAATGAGCTGAGAAGCCCACTTCCAAGTAAAACTCTTTGTTGTAGTCCGGGTAGACTAAACAAGGGGCTGACTTGATCCTGTTTATAAGAGCGTCCATAGCCTGCTGCTGTTTGTCAGTCCAGACAAATGGAACGTCTTTCTTAAGGAGTTCAGTCAGTGGCTTTGCAAGGTCTGCATAGTTCTCTATGAACTGGTTCGAGTAGTTACACACGCCAAGAAAACTTTGTAGTTCTTTGAGACTGGTGGGGACTTTGAGATTGTCAAGGCCTTGGGTGCGAGTCAGCTGTGGTTGTACTCCGTCTGGACCTACAAGTAGGCCAACGTAGTCCACCTTGGTTCTGCACCACTGGCACTTCGACAGTGATATTTTAGCACCAGCAGTTGTTAGCTGATTCAGAACGTGGTCGATCTCAGCCAAATGTGAGTCCAGTGTTGGCTGCCTCAAGAGGACATCGTCCACATAAATCAGTGTCCCACGCTCGTGGGCGTCTGGACATGCCTTGTTCAAGAAGATGTTGAACTCTGCAGGTGAATTAGCGTAGCCAAAGGGACACCTGTTAAAGGTGTATTGACGGCCACCAAAAGTGAAAGCTAGTTTGTATTGATCCTTGTCACGCACAGGAATGGTCCAAAAACCAGAGGCGATGTCAAGGGTCGAAAAGTACTTACCATTAGTGACCTTGGGCAACTCCTGTTGGAGCTGCGTCATAGGCCATCTGGATAAGGGAACTTGTTTGTTTAGCTTTCTGTAGTCTATAGTAAGTCTCCACTTACCATTAGGTTTTAACACCGGCCATAAAGGCGCAGAGTAAGTGCTGTTACAGTATCGGATGATACCTTTTCCTAACAGGTCAGCAATGATTTCCCTGATAGGTTGATGTGCTGCCAGAGGAATCTTGTATTGTCTGACAAATGCAGGTGGAGCATCAGGCGGGGTTGGAATGCTCACTGTGTGGAGCGTGGTCAACCCACAATCCATCGAGTCAGTTGAGAATGATTTTTCATATTTTAGCAGAACTTTGCGAAGTTTGTCCCTGTCTTCATCAGTTTCCAAGGCGTCGGCCTGAGCGACCACCTGGTCTATCTGTGAAGCAAATGAGAGCGGTTCTTGTTCTCTGGGGAGCTCCAGTGAGTCCCCTTCAGTGTCATAAAACCTGTCAACAGGTAGTGCACTGTAAGTTTGAGGGCCTAGACTTTCTCCTTGGTTGAAACCGAACCTGTGGACAATGTCCCGGTCGGACTCAGTGGGGGAGAAAAGAGCTATGGCCTGTGTTGGTTTTGTGAACAAGACTCGCCCCGAATGATGACTTGGGATCAAGTTTTCTGGGAGTCCTCCCAGAAATGGAATGCTTAGTTCAAAATCATGAAAATCAGTAGAGATCAACCATCCTAGCTGTGAGCGCTTTGGGATCAGTACCTCTTCTGTGCTCGTGTTACACACAGCGACAGTCGTGGTTCTGCCGTCGAGGGTCACTTGGCATGTGGCCTCCATGGACAGTCCTAAGTTGAAAAACATAGGAGATGGTTGAAAGCATGCCTGTTTTGTTCTAATAGCCTGTCCTTTCATGATGTGAATCATCACCGGCTTGTTCATAACCTGAGGTGGCACCACAGTGTTATGGCTGTTAGCAACCTGGCAGACCTCTGGAATGGTCTGTCCAGCCTTAAGGTTCTCTGTGGTTAACACAGGAGAGTCCTTCGTGGCTGTATCTAGTGACCACAGTGCATTGTTGTTGACGTCCACTCGGACACCTAATCTTACCAAAATGTCGGAGCCTATGTAGGTTGCATGTGGTAAGTTCGGGACCACGAGGAACGGGTGATCCAGTTCTCGTTGGTTCCAGATTAGTTTAAGGTCAATGATCCCTTTAGCAGTCATTACCTGTTTATCGTTGGGGTCTAACGGGAAGCGGAAAGCCTTTTTGTTCATTCCGAGACCCAACTGTTTCTTAACCAAGGTTCCAAAGAAAGCTTGGCTGATCGCTGATTTCTCCGTCCAAGGGGACAGAACAGCATCATCGGTGTGGGATCCTTGAATCTCAACACCTTTGACTACCTGTGGTAGGTAGTGTTCGGTGAGTGCCAACTGTTTCAGCTCGCAGAGGGGGCTCTCTTGTTGGACCTCTACTGCCTCACCTGTAGTTGGAGGTTCACCCACAGGGATTGTGCTCTCGTCTGAGCATTCCCTTTTGCCTTCCGCGGTACCTGCCGTTAGACGGTCAGTGTTACTCTGTGTAGGCATATCGATCGGCAGTGGTTGACTCACTCTGGTCCACATTGTCTGATCGCCATAATCTATAACCGCGTCGAAGCGGTTTATAAAGTCTTGGCCAACCAAAAATGGGCATGAGTCAACGGTGGACACGTATACCGGGTGGTATAGTGTCGTCTCACCAATCTGCATGTGAACCATTGCTATAGCTGTTAGGGTTGTACTCGTCTCCGAGAGACCCTGCAAAACTATAGCACATTCTCTGAGGGGTATTTCCCTGTCAACACCGCTAGCGGCCAGCCGCAGCTCTTCTAACAGTGTGGGTGACATAACGGATATGTCTGCCCCACCATCCAAGAGGGCCTCTTTTCTGAGGATCCCTTCCAACGTGATGGACAGGTAAGCCTTCTTAGCGGGCCCCTTTCTGATAATGTCACACAGGAACTCACCAGGTTGTCTCCGACGTTTATCACGCCTACCCCTGACTGTGTGACCTTCATTTATCAGTACTGTTAGTGCAGACACACATGGGTCTGACTGTTCAGTTCGTGGCGAGCCACTTTCAACGGTGAGTGAGCTTTCCCCCCCTTTTTCTGACGAGGGGTGCTCAGGCTCCGTAGCAATGAAGTCATGGTTACAGTCAACGTTCTGTTGACTGTCACATTCTGGACTGTCAACGATTCGACTGTCATTACCCTGATTGTCAGCATCCTGGCCACCAATGTCTTGGTGACTGCCAGCAACTGTGGCATTGTTGTTGTTAGAATGTTCAGAGTTACTATCAATGATAGTGCTACACATCACACCGGGTTTGTTCTCATTTTTAGTATTTTCCCACGTGTCGAACATCTGACGTATTTCCTCCTTGACTTCTGGGGACAGAGGGCTACGGCCTTTCCTCCGGGACTTCTGCGATTTTTTGTCTGTCTCGGACTGTTCAGTTTGAGGGGTAGGGGGAGCAGGTCCACGGCGTGGGGGCCCCTTCCGGGCCCAGACTGGCTTCGGGTGTCCCCTCTGGGACCACCCTTGGTTCGGGGGTTCCTGCTGGGACCACCCTTGGTTATATGGGTTACCCTTGTACCCATAATCTTTACTCGTTGGACGCGCACCCCCCTTTTGATCCTTTTGTTCACCCTCCGTGTTTTGCTTGAGCCACCTTGGGTTTTTCCTCAAGCGGACACCCCCACTTTGTGGTTTGTCAGGGTGAAAGGTCTGTTTCTTTTCGCCTGTCGGTGGATAGGGAGCTGGTGCTCGCGTCCCTTCCAGTTCCAGCGATTGGGAGTCGGCTCTCGCACTCGTGAACACCTCTACGGGTGTTCTGCATTCCATGCGGGCCTCGAAAACATTTACGGCGCATTGTTTCATTTCCTTGATGGTCTTGTCTCTGAAATTAGCCATCACTTGAACTGACTCTTTTATATCAGGGTGGAGGTTTTTACCGAAAAGGTATTTAAAACCTACGTCGTCCTCCATGCCCGGTTCATTGCGATTACCAAAGAAAGCCTGGAACATTCTCTGGTAATATGCCTGTGGATGCTCCTTCTTACCTTGCACGACCTTCTCGGCATCAGGGTAGCCACCAGGCCCCATGTTTGGAGTGAACTCTCGTATAAGAGTATCACGCAACAGTTTGTAATCTGTTTTTATGGCGTCCGGTTGGCGAACAATGAAGTTATATACAGGCCAGTCTGCGGTGAGCCTGATCAGCGCAATTTTATCCTCAGCAGTAGCATTTGGAAAATTACCCAGCTGGAAATCAAGAGAGTCTAGGTAGTTCTTTGTATAGATTGAACCCAACGGCCCTGGCTCAAAGCGTTGAATGTATCTAGAAAGCTTCTGGAGTTCAGGTATTGGAATAGAAAGTTTAGCATCATTGCTATTCCCATTTACCTGTGATCCATGTGCAGGTGTTGATGTTGAGGACGCAAGTCCCTGCTCCGACTGGCGGGTCTTAACAGGTACGGTGAGCTTGGAATAGAAAGTTTAGCATCATTGCTATTCCCATTTACCTGTGATCCATGTGCAGGTGTTGATGTTGAGGACGCAAGTCCCTGCTCCGACTGGCGGGTCTTAACAGGTACGGTGAGCTGTTCTGCATCACCGCGTGGAGGTGGTGGGGGTGGTGGTGTGATGCCTTGAGAATGCTTTGCCACAACATCCACCCACCTCTCCCTTTCTTTAAAGAGGTTTTCTTTAGTTAAGGTCAGTTCCACCTTACTTTCAGTCAATTCTCTGCGTAAACAATCAACTGCAGTTTGTAGCGCTGTGCACTGTTCACTGAGTTTTCTATTTTCCTCGAATTGAGTGCTCTCTTTTAGTTGTTCTTTTAATTTATCATACTCTATTTTCAACATTGTGCACCGGGTGTGGGCTTCTTCTCTTTTTTCCTTGTTCTCTTGTAGATCTTTAGACATCGATTGTACCTGTTGCTGTAATATTTCATTCTCTCTGATAGACTCGTCATATTTTTGTCCTCTGGACCGAATGTTTTCTTCATATGAATGTGTTTGCAACAGTATTTCATTGTTTAAACGTTCAATCTCTGTATTTGTCGTTTTCTTGTATGACACAAACTCTGAAGTGGTACCTTCGTGTTTAGTTTTCTCATCAGCCAGTTTATTTTTTTCATCAGCCAGTTCATCCTCAAGGTCCCCACTCTTATACAGTTCATGGTCCAGTCTGGTCTTCAACAGAAAGGCCAATTTGACAGTACGGTCGGCGCTGAGCTTTTTTCCACCTTTTTTGATTATGCCTGTTGCTAGACTTTCTAACTCTGTGTCCAGAGTCGGGGTGTCCATTGCTGCTACCTCCTCACCATACTTCACGAGTGTTTTCATTAGCAGTTTTAAGGCATTATCAACACAATCTGTGTCCTCTGACTCAGACTCTGAATCCTCCTGCGCTGGGATTTTCTCCTCAACCGGCGCTGGAGTTTGCTCACCATCAGCATCCTCCAAGGATGAGGATGGAACAACTTCATCTGATTGTTTATCCATATTTGTTTTGAGTCTGTAAAAATCAACAAGCTGGTACATGCAGGTGTTATTCGAAAAAGAAATTCGTTATCAAATTAACCTCACTGTTGTAAACGTACACAGAAAAACGTTAAAAATGCTATTTTTAACCAAAAGTGTACAGTGTATGCCAATGCTGTTTAAAATTTTGAATGTGGAAATGCTCTGCTCTCCATCAACTTTTCTTTTTTATTTAATCTGAAAATTAAATAAAAGATGCTTTTTTGAGTGTTATTTTAAATCTCTTCAGTATTTAAAATGAGCATCAATTGTTCGTCTGTACCTCTGTTTTCAAAAATTCTTTATTTAAAATAAACAGGAGTTTTTGTTTGTGTACAGAACAATTTTAAAGCTGGTAATTTTCACCATAAAAAATGCTGACTTTATGATGTGTTGAGAGAAAACTCATCTATTAACGTCCAGCAGGGGGCAGCGTCGC
>JBBPBX010039979.1:0-12500 GCA_038048925.1 Garcialebias charrua | reverse complement strand
ATTAATCCGTCTGGTTTTAGGTTGAAGAACTTCAGACATTTGTCTTGTTGCTTCTGTTTGCTTCCAATAGGAAAATGCTGCTGCCTGTTTTAATGAGAGTTGATAGTGTTGTCAAATTCATGATATAATTCAAAGTATTAATTATAACATACAAAGCTCTCAACAACCTAGCTCCATCTTATATTACAGATCTTATTGTTCCATATTTTCCTAACAGAGCACTTTGCTCTTAGACTGCAGGTTTGTGGTTCCTAGAATTTCTGGATTGGAGGCAGAGCTTTCAGTTATCAGGCTCCTCTCTTGTGGACTCTACTTCCAGTTTCTGTCCGTGAGGCTGACACATTGTCTAGTTTTAAGATTAGGCTCAAGTCTTTCCTTTTTTATATATAAATCCTATAGTTAGGATTGGCTTGGTTTCCTGACCTATACATCGTTGTTATAGGCTTAGACTACTAGAGGCTAAACTGACCTCATTTCATCAGATGAAGAGTTATAAATGAATACAAATGAATAGTTTGTATTTGTAATTATTTCTATCTAATGTATGTTATTATTATTTTTGTCTTTCCTCCTAGTGAGGGACCTGCTCGCCTCCGTTCTGGACCTGCCATTTTGTGTCCGTTTCTCCTTCCTGTTCCTCTCAAACCTAACCGATTGAAGCAGATATCCGTTTGTCCAGAGTCTTGTTCTGCTGCAGCTTTCTTCCTGTTTTGAGAGAGTTTTTCCTTTCCACTGTTGCTTTTGTGCTTGCTCAGGATGAGAGACTCAATGCAAATAATTCAACCTTTATTTAAACAGATAAGTCACATTGAGCCTCGAAGACTCATTTACAAGCGAGATCTGTTTGATTGTGTGTGGTTGCTGGTGGAGCTCGTCCGGTTCTCCCCCTTGGTCAGATCTGGGGAGTGGGCGAGTGGCTCGTCCTGTCCGGGTGACCCTGGGGACTCTGGGCTCGGGGTCCTTCTTGGGGACCTGGGCTTTGATCGCCCCTTTGTTTGCCTCGGGCTTTGGGGGGACGGATCTCTGATGCTTCACAGTCACTACTAAATGTTCTATTGGAGGAACCTTATTCACTTATGCATGCTCACAACCACACACAAATGGATGCAGGGATGTATATGTAGATATCATATGCAGATATGTAGATGGATATGTGATATGAATGCATATGTATGTATACTGTATATATATTTGTAGGTATGGGTATGTTTATTTATGGAAATCTACTGCAAGGTCATGAATATTATTAGTCTTTATGCATGTATGTTTCGTTGCTGTGTTCTGTCATGTGCTTTGCAGGATTGCGGACGGAGGTTGGGTGTGTTTGCCTTGTGCTCTTTTTGTGGATAATTGTTGTTTTGTTGTCTTACTTTCTGTCTTTTCTTTCTCTCTATTAAAAAAAATCAGTGTGAGAGGATGGCTGTAAGTTGAGAAGGGAGGCCATCTATAAATGAAAAAAAAAAGGGAAAAAAAAGTGAGATCTGTTGGACAGACAATAAAAGTGGTCAAAAATGACACATAGGGTTTGGAGACAAAAAAATTCCTAACACATTTTTGACCTCTGAGGTAATGAAAAAAATCTCACACACAAGCACATAATGACGCCAACATTACGCAGAGACCAGGGGAGGGGGACTCAAAGGCGGTTGCATGCCAGCCCGTACTGCAGAGTTCAGATAGAATCACTCAGTTCATGGAAATTATGTGCACAATCGTGGGGGGGGGGGGAGGGCTGCCAGAGGACGGTCAGAGTCCTGAAATGATGACAGAATGTTTATTCAGCTGGGCTCCTCTGAAAAGTCTGTGGAATTCCTCAGTAGAAGGTTGGGAGGGGGAGAGCGTCAAGTTTACAAAACTTCTCAGGCGTGTTGAGATAAGACGGCCTGTCAAGGCCAGTCAGTGAGCCAAATTTCAGATAAACACGATTGTTTTGGGAACAGGCAGAACTTTAATGACATCTACCTTCAGTCTGTGTCGGTCCACTCACTTCCAAAAATGTCCAAATTAAAATGACCAAACACATGGAACGAGCCTCAGAAAATCCCAGAGATCTGATCCATTCTACCAAAAGTCTGGTTTCTCGAGACATGAGCCAAGCCATCATGTAAGGCAGGAAGCCTGACCAGGTCTAGATTTGCTGCCGACGTCTTCCTTGTGTGTTGCTAGACCAGGAACCAGCCGAATCCAAAAAGCAGGAACCAGTTATCATAAATTCAATTAAATATGTGTCCTTAAGATCCACAGATGACAGCAGAGATAGACACATCATCAAGTCTTCCAAGTCGATGAGATATCCAGCTGTGTGCATGCCAACAGGGCAAATCGGCTCGCCTACAGCCTGTCTTCTTGTTGAAGAAATGTTATCAGTTGTGTTGTGGGACCAACTGACCAAATTGAAGTCCATAGTTATGATTCAGAAGATTTTGTAGAAGAGAGGCTCTCAGACAGTTTCACAGACAAGACAAAGCAAAAGCAAAGCGGAGACTGAGAGGAGACGTCTGCCCTTGAGAAGAGCAAGTGGTGAATGATGCAATATGCTGGCTACCCTGTCCTACCTTAGATAAATAATGTTACTAATTGAATTCTTACGTATATGAATGTTTTTCTTCAGTGCCCTGAGATGACTTCTGTTGTGACTTGGCACAATATAAATAAACTGAATAGAACTGAATTGAAAAGGCAACGTTTGACCACTGAGCTTCTACAGATCGTGATATCAGGCAATAGACATTAATCAAGAAGTCCTGTCAGAGTCTGAACCCCAGTAAGTTTCCAAACTGAAGGTTAAGGCTTAAATATCACAAAGTCTAGAAAACAGATGATTGAAATGAGAGAAATATTTGGCAGATCTTGTCAGACGTCTGAGGCATGCATCACGCTAATTTCTGTAGCAGAACTATGTAAATCGGATTCATCGGGTATTACAATTATCGTCTCTCTGCATGGAAAATTATTATTGTAACAATTCATCTTTCTGCTTCTTGCCACCTACAAGGCTCAGGTGGTGTTTATGGAGGCATTTAGCTACAAAAGTAACTCTGCAGACTTTGTGAAAAAGAAAAAGTCATATGAAGTTCAGCAGTTTCAGCAGAGAAAAGAAAAGGCATCAGAGTGAAAGTTTCTTCTTACAGACACTCAATCAAATGTGAAACTCTGGCCTTTGTCAAATCCTGATCTTTTTAATCTGCTCATTAGAGAAAATTATCGTTTCACAGTTCATAAATATTTGATCAAACTGATGGGGAAGCCAGGATGGGGTGTAATGGGTGAAATCGGGGACAATTTGAAGTGGTCAGGAAAACAATAGAGAAGAATGTTATTTACCACAGCTGTCCCAGAGTTGAACTTCAACCTCCAATCTCTATAATGCAAAATTTAGAAGAGACAAAGTGCATGAGTAGGTTTTCCCTCGCTCTGTTTTAAAGTTTAATCATCTTGGTGCTGAAATTGTTTTCTCAAAGTCTGTGCATTTAAAAGGCATTTGGGGAAAAAATGGTTCCATGAATGTTTCAATACAAGTTTCTTCAAATTACCTTCAGTGTCGAAATGCTCTCGGAATCAGTACAATGTGTCCAAAACACCTATTTCTGCATACTGTATATGAAAGTGATTCTAAATTCAGTTTGAATAAATATAATTAAACACCTATATTTAAATATATTTTACCACATATAGTTATGTAGATGTCTTCAAATCCTGCACTTTGTTCATTTTAAACCGTACCAAGTGAAAAGAAGGCACAAGAGAACCATATTTATGTAACGTGCCATACGGAGTCGCAGATTGGTTTTCCATAATGTTGTACTGCATTTTTAATCACACCTGCTTTACTAAATCCCCATAAACCTTCACGTTATGCTCCTGTAAGAGTTCTACTGGCTGCAGCTTCTACCCAAGATGGCCGCCAATTACCACAGCTGCCAGTCATCTCCCTGATGAGACCTTCAACTATGTAAGGCTGCAGTCAAGTTCTACTCTTTGCTGGGGCATTGAGCTGTTTGTCACGGTATGGTGTGAGGTAAGGGATGAGTCCCGTGGTGCAGACAGGCAGACTTACAGAGACGCGAGTAAAAATCAAAACACTTTATTAAGACAAAATCAAACACTGACGTGGCAGTACAAAATGATAACAGATGCTCTAACTGTGGCTGAGTACTAACACTGAAACATGTAAACTAGATGTACTCACAGACCAGGAGCTGGGGAACGACACACCAGGGTAACAGGGACAATGACCCGACAATGAGACACACAGAATGCAGACTAATATACATGGCTTAATTAATGATAAACACAAACACCTGTGACGCTGAGCTGACAGACCAACAGAGGAACAGACAGGATGTAAGGAGGGGACGGAGCCAATCCTTATAGTACCCCTCCCACAAAGACGCCCCCCGGCGTCCCAAAAGAACACCCCCCAAAAAATAGGGCGGGCTGAGGGAGGAACCGCAAGCACGGCGGGCACGAGAAAACAAGGACAAGGGACAAAACACAAGGACAACAAACCAAAAACTGACAGGAACGGGGCCTAGGACAAAAGCCAAACACAAAAACAAAACTAGAAGACTAACGAGCGCCCAAACAACGAGGCTAAGACGTCGACCTCGGGCAAGGACCCCTCAGGTGGGCGATCGGGAGATCGTCCATCGCGCAGGACCCCATCCGGTGGATGACCGGGAGGTAGTACATCCTACAGAGACACCTCAGGCGGGCGACCCGGGGGCCGTCCATCGAGCAGGAGCTTCCGTCAATGACGAAGCCTCAGGACGGTCCAAGACGAGGGTGGGACCCTCCAGGGCCCACCCAGAACAGGAGCCCCCACATGCGGCGCAACGGTGCCAACCGTTGAGACGTCCCAGAGCGGCTTTGAGACGTCCTCGAGCTACGTTGAGACGTCCTCGAGCGGCGTTGAGACGTCCTTGAGCGACGTTGAGACGTCCTCAAGCGACGTTGAGACATCCTCGAGCGACGTTGAGACGTCCTCGAGCGGCGTTGAAACGTCCTCGAGCGACACATCTGATGAGTAGACATCATCGATGTGGAGACCCTCCATCGGTGTGGATCCCTCCAGCTGTGAGACCTCGTGGGAGGAGTCCTCCAGGACCCACCCGGAGAAAGAAACGTGAGGAGACCCCTCCAGGGACCCCTCGAGACAGGATACGAGAGGAGGTCCCTCCTGGGACCCCCGAGACAGGATACGAGAGGAGGTCCCTCCTGGGACCCCTCGAGACAGGAGACGTGAGGAGGTCCCTCCAAGGACCCCCCGAGACAGGAGACGTGAGGAGGTCCCTCCAGGGACCCCTCGAGACAGGAGACGTGAGGAGGTCCCTCCAGGGACCCCTCGAGACAGGAGACGTGAGGAGGTCCCTCCAGGGTCCCCTCGAGACAGGAGATGTGAGGAGGTCCCTCCAGGGATCCCTCAAGACAGGATACATGGAAGGCGTCCGCCTGGACCCTCCCGAGACAGGAAACGTGGAGGGCGTCCGCCCGGGACCCCTCGAGACAGGATACGTGGAAGGCGTCCTCCTGGACCCTCCCGAGACATGAAACGTGGGACATGCCGACCTCAAACGATATGGGTAGACCCTCCATCGACGTGGAGGCGTCAGCAGTGAGAGGACCCTCCATCGATGTGGAGGCGTCAGTGGTGAGCGGACCCTCCATCGACGTGGAGGCGTCAACGGTGAGAGGACCCTCCATCGATGTGGAGGCGTCAGTGGTGAGCGGACCCTCCATCGACGTGGAGGCGTCAGCGGCGAGTGGACCCTTCAGACCCTCCATCGATGTGGAGGCGTCATTCGCGCGGGACCCTCTGTAGAGGCGGAGGCGTCCGTTGCGCCGGGACCCTCTGTAGAGGCGGAGGCAGGACCCTTTGTAGATGATGTGGAAGCCGTGCCGGGACCCTCTGTAGAGGCGGAGACATCCGTCGCGCCGGGACCCACTGTAGAGGCGGAGGCGTCCGTGGCGCTGGGACCCCCCGGAGGTGAGGAGCCTGGAGACAAGGAACCAGGCGAAGCGTCGTCAGGCGAGGCTTCAGTGGCCGAAGAGTCTGTGGGTGATGCTTCTGATGCAACGTCCTCTGTAGGCGAAGTAGAAGCAGGACCTGTAGGTGCTGGTGATGTAGCACCCCCTGGTGCTATCGGCAGGACAGCACCCTCTGTAGGAGGTTTGGGAGCAGCACCCTCTGTTGCTGCAGAGCATGCAGTGTCAACATCCTCCATCTTAGCTTTAGCCTCATCCTGCAGTGTTCTAGCCAAAGACAAAATCTGGAGGAAACCTGAGTCAATCACAGAACAAGGACTGTTAATAATAATGTCATTAATAATAGAGTATGTCTTGTATTTATAATGGAGGTCCGGGTTATTGATAGCAGCATAAATTAGTCTTTTTATCTGCTGGAAAATGTGATTGGCCTCCTCAGATCTCTGTCCCACAGTGACCCCTGTGGTTGAGGTGGGATCTGTCCACCCTTCAGTGTGTCCTGCAGGCTCTTCCTGTGTGAGTCCTGCAGGAGTAGCGACCCCTGTGGTTGAAATGTGAACAAGCTGCTCCCTTTGTGAAGGAGTCCTGTGAGGTCGCTTCCTCTCAGCTATGTCAGCTGTGTGGCGTGCAGGAGTCTCCGTGACTCCTGCAGACGTGGTATGAGGGAACACATACCCCCCTTCAAAGCACGTCTCCCCTGAGACGTCACAGTGCATGGGCGTGGGTACCCTTCCCCCTTTGAAATGCCCGCCGGCTCTTCTGACAGCGTGGGAGAATTAAGGGGGAGAGCAGGCTGAAAACCGGAAATGCGAGACTTCGCCGGTCGCCGCCTTCTCCTGCGGCCTCGTGTCTCTGGAACTGGAAACGGCAGGAGTCCTTCCGGGTCTGGGTCCGAATCCGAATCGTCGTTGGACACATCCCACAGCGAGATGGCTCGTGCAGGAGCGAAGGAGGTGATCCGGTCGGAGCAGCCGCCCCGACACTCCCTAGCTCGCTCCGTGACCAGCATGGGAGATGGAAGCCGCTCCGGCTCTGGTCTGTAGCTGCTCCAAGCGGTTTCGGTGCGAAACCCGCCAACTCTGATGGCTGCAGCTTCCCTCCAAGCAGACATCTTCAGCCTCTAGGTAAGTCTATATTACCTGTCCGCGGGACTCAAAATGGTTGGGTCATTTCTGTCATGGTATGGTGCGAGGTGAGGGATGAGTCCCGTGGTGCAGACAGGCAGACTTACAGAGACGCAAGTAAAAATCAAAACACTTTATTAAGACGAAATCAAACACTGACGTGGCAGTACAAAATGATAACAGACGCTCTAACTGTGGCTGAGTACTAACACTGAAACATGTAAACGAGATGTACTCACAGACCAGGAGCTGGGGAACGACACACCAGGGTAACAGGGACAATGACCCGACAATGAGACACACAGAACGCAGACTAAAATACATGGCTTATATAATGATTAACACAAACACCTGTGACGCTGAGCTGACAGACCAACAGAGGAACAGACAGGATGTAAGGAGGGGACGGAGCAAATCCTTACACTGTTTATGTTCTCCTGTGTCTTTGGATCCCTTCCTGTTCTGCCTTGGGTTCAGTTCCTGGTCCTCGTGCCTGCTCCTCCAAACCATCCATCTGTGAAACTGGTTCACCATCCTCTGGGCTCAAGTGGATCCACTCTCACGCTCTATTCAAACCATCCAACCTGTAAGAGGAGAAACATCACAAGCAATCAAAGGACCAACTCTTATTCCATCATCTGACATCCTGTTTGTTCCTCAGGAGCTCCAGAGGACCACCTGATGGACCACCAGAGTGGTGGTCCATCAGGGCCTGCAAAGCCTTCTCTGAAGGCCTAAAATTATTTAAAATTTAAATTTAAAATGTAAAATTACTTTTTTTTTTTTTTTATTATATTTTGTCCATGAATACGTATTAAATAATTCCAAATGGTCTGGTCGCTTCCTTTCATTGCTGCCCCCATGGTTGAGCTGCTTCCAGAGTGTCTTTTCATATTTAAGCATTGAACCAATCACATTTCAGCCGCTATTTGTTGCCAGGGTCAAAGAAATCTGCCTGGAAGCCTTCTATGGCAGTTCTGCAAGCCCTGTGGCACTGTCATCCAAGCTGTTGCTTCAACCAATCAGATTTTGAGTTGGCAAAACCTGATGTCTATGGGCACGCTCTGGGCACACCCAGAGCCATCTCTGCAACACTTACGTTTTCTGTACGTCGTACAGAAACGTCAGCATATTCACACGCTTTGATTGGACAGTCAGAGTGTACAGCCAGAGCTAGCAAACTGCATCTGTAGCGAGCTGCATGAGCAAAGATATTGTTGTGTTCATTTAATAGCTGGATGGATTTTGTGTACAAATACAGTAATCAGGATTTTTGGTGAGTAAAATGTTGCTCTATTCCTAAATAATATTGCAAATCAGCTGGATTTAAAAAAAGAGTTTTGCTGTGTCAAGCGTGTGCACTATGCAAGTCTTTAAAATTTAACAAGATACAGACCTTAAAAAATATATTTGTTTGCTGACATTATAGTAAAAGTGTGTCTGAGCTGAACTTTTCTTTTAAAAATGAACGTAATTGTCAAATAGCTGAATTTAAATAGGTTTGCTTTGACCGGTCTTCACGTGCGCGTGCGTGTGTGTGCGTGGGCTGCTAAAACCTTCATCTGTTTAAAATTTATTAAGATTAACACTTAAAAAATATATTTGTTTGCTGAAAATTATAGCAAAGATGTGTCTGAGCTTAACTTTTCTTTAATAAATGAATATGTTCAAATCCGCTGAATTTAAATAATTTTGCTTGTCGGGTATTCCAAATGTGTGCGCGCATGCTGCAACAACCTTCATCTCTTTAAAATGTAACAAGATTAACACCAAAAAATATATATTCATTTATTTATTTTTATTCAAACTCGATGAATTCTTCATCCTGTGTTGCTGGTGAAGAGTTCTGACAACTCCTGAGGTAACAGGTGATGATGCAGCTCAGAGCACTGCCTCCTCTTCCTCCTGCATGTCAGCTCCAGCAAACATCCTGCCTTCCTGAACCCAGACAGATGGATTCTTTACTGACTGAGGTCCAAGCTTTATCCTTCCATCCATCCGTCTGTCCATCCATCCATCCATCCATCCATCCATCAGAGGACCTGCTGGAACGTCATGTGCATCTGGCCTGTAGCTGTGAAGCTGTTTCTCTCTGTCCATCACGGAGCAGAGCTGCTTTGAGGCTTGGTCAAGCCTTCCAGGATGATGCAGGAATGGAGTTAAACACTAATTTTATCTTTAAGCTGCAGCATGATGTACGCGCACACACTGTCCATCCAGCAGGACTTTTTTTGCTCTAAAATATCCGTACACATTCAGGTACACTGGTCATCAAAAGCCTAGAGGGTCCTTTAGCACCCGTAGTGGTTGAAAGTGGTACTGCTCCATTTTTTTCCCATCAGAATGAATGGAAACAGTCATATATCAGCCAAAAATTTGTCTAAAAATATGGGGAAAATAGTTATTGATGGTTGAATTGATTCAGAGGGAGCACTACTGAAGGCCTAGGTGTGAAATGCATAGCCCGCCACTGCCACCTGTACATAGTCACTTGCACAAATAAACACTGTTTAATTTTTTATCTTGTGGAGTCTTGTCTTGTTCCGGGTCTCGTACTAATCTTGGTTTACTGAAATCATTACAGAATGCCCCAGCCACACAAGACCCAGAGCGAGATCAGGAGGGAGCAAGCGTCATCCACTTCACAGGAACAACGAATGGACAGACTAGAAAACATATTTGAATGTCTCTCTTTGCAGCAACAAGCCGCTCAGTCCAGCGTTCAAGATCTGGGAAACATGGTGTACACTTTGAACCAAAGGCTCTCATCTTCCGATGCACCTACAGCTCCTCAGGAGTCCGGCGCCAATGCGTTCATCCACGAGAACCATTCCACGGCTCAACTAGCGGTAAAACCTTCTGAGTTCTTTTCTGGTGACCCTAAGAATTGCGGAGGATTTTTGCTTCAATGTAAATTGGCTTGGGGGCACCCCACACATATGCTACCAGCATTTCCAAGATAACTTACCTCGTTAGCCAGCTAAAGGGTGAAGCATTGAGATGGGCCAATTCCTTCCTGTTGTCTCACGATTTGGATTCTGTCCCGTACAATGCCTTTTTACAAGAGTTTTGCAGGATATTCGACCGGCCGATGCAACAACCCAATGCCGTAAAGCGACTTCTGGGACTACGTCAGGGTCGACGACCAGTAGCGGAACACGCCCTCGAGTTCCGCGTCATCGCTGCCCAGACCGGTTGGAATGAACTATCATTACAAGGTACATTTTTAAATTCCTTGTCGGACATTATTAAGGACCAAATCGCTTGCCGTGATGAACCTGGCAGTCTGGATGAACTTGTAAACCTCGCCGTTTGCATCGACGAACGTCTTCGAGAACGTTTCCGGGAGAGGAACTACAATTACCAGAGGCTCCCCACTTCCGGGTTCACGACAGCGGCAGGTGAGCGAAACGCCTACAGAAACACTCCAACGAACTACAAGCCCCAGAGAGACTTTGTTTCCGAGTCTCCTTCACCAATTGGTCCAGCTACTCGTCTGCGTGCACTACCAGAACCCGAACCAATGCAGGTGGGGCGGGCTCATCTATCTCCTGAAGAGAGACAGAGACGAAGGAGCTTGAATCTGTGCAATTATTGTGGAGAGTCTGGCCATTATTTGCGCAACTTCCCGTTGCTGGGAAACGAGAGGTCCCACCAGTAAGAAGAGAAATACTGGTGGGAGCTTCCAATTTTTCTGCCACTTGTCGACTCACATTAAAAATGACACTCCAAACCTCTCAAGATTGTCTCTCTGTTTCTGCACTGGTAGACTGGTGCTGAGGAGAATTTAATTAGTATGAATTTAGTTAAATAATTATCTATCCCCACTCAAACGGTTGACCCATTATCTGTAGCTGGTGTCACAGGGGATGTTGTAGGACAAATTCGGTGTAAGACTGTGGGTTTGCATTTAATATCAGGAAACCACCATGAAATGACTGATTTTTATGTTCTTGAATCACCAAACGCACAATTAATTTTAGGCTACCCCTGGTTGAAGAGACACAACCCAAACATCAACTGGGAGCTCGGGAGAGTAGAGGGATGGAGTGATTTTTGTTTGAAACACTGTTTACGTGCCGCCATCTATAATCTTCCTAAGGCTAACGTCACTGAGGAGGATGTTGACACTACTGGTATTCCCTCTGTTTACCACGACTTGGCTTCTGTGTTCAGTAAGCAAAAAGCTCTATCTTTGCCCCCTCATCGTCCTTACGACTGTTCCATCGACCTCCTTCCTGGGGCCCCACTGCCTTCGAGTCGTTTGTATAATCTTTCTGGTCCTGAAAGAGAATCCATGAAAGAGTACATTAAAGACTCCCTTGACTCAGGTATTATACATCCATCTACATCGCCAGTTGGAGCAGGTTTCTTTTTTGTTAAGAAGAAAGACAACTCTTTGAGGGCTTGCATTGATTACCGGGCTTAAACACCATTACTATCAAGAACAAATATCCTCTCCCATTCATAGACTCTATTCATGAGCAACTTCAGTCTGCTACCATCTTCACTAAACTGGACTTGCACAACGCCTACCATCTAGTGCACATAAAAGAGGGAGATGAGTGGAAGACTGCTTTCAGAACACCACTGGGACATTTTGAATATCTGGTTATGCCTTTTGGTTTAACCAACGCCCCCGCAGTATTTCAAGCTCTGGTCAATGACGTTCTGAGAGACTTCTTAGGTGATTTTGTGTTCGTGTATCTGGATGACATTCTCATTTACTCTCACAACGAAGAGGAGCACATGACACAAGTCAGGACTGTATTAAAAAACTGTATGATAATCAACTCTTTGTTAAGAGTGAAAAATGTGAATTTCATGTGTCTTCCGTGTCCTTTTTGGGATTTATTTTTGAAGGTGGCCGATACCGGACTGATCCAGAGAAAACGAGGGCTGTGGTGGAGTGTCCCGTTCCCGAAACCAGGAAACAGTTGCAAAGATTTCTGGGGTTTGATAACTTTTATCAACGTTTCATTAAGGATTAAAGCCGCATTGCTGCACTCCTCTCGCAACTCACCTCCACTAACAGGACTTTTAGATGGACACCTGAGGTGTACACAACCTTTGGTAAGCTGAAACAACTTTTTTCATCTACACCTGTTCTCAGTCACCCTGACCCCAAATGTCAATTCATATTGGAGGTGGATGCCTCTGACACTGGTGTGGGTGCAGTGTTGTCCCAAAGATCTACCACGGATAACAAGGTCCATCCATGTGCCTACTTCTCTCGCCGTCTATCCCCTGCCGAGAGAAATTTTGATGTTGGCAACCGTGAACTGTTGGCAGTTAAATTGGCCATAGAGGAATGGAGACATTGGTTGGAGGGCACAGAGACCCCTTTTGTTATTTGGACTGATCCAGTGGTGTAGTCTACATTTTTGTAGT
>JBBPBX010039978.1:0-20198 GCA_038048925.1 Garcialebias charrua | reverse complement strand
TTCATCCACCCGGTCTCTTCGATCACAGAACAGTAATCTCCTTCACATTCCACGAACCAAATTAAGGACCATGGGAGACCGGGCATTCTGTGTGGCTGCCCCCCGCCTATGGAACTCCCTCCCTGACTACCTGAGAGCTCCACAGTCACTGGTTGACTTTAAACAAGGCTTAAAGACCTTTCTTTTTAAGCGAGCCTACTCTGCCTCCACATGATTTTACCTTTGATCTTAGTTGATATTATCATTGATTTTACTTGATTTTATCACTTGTTTTTATTTGATCTTTGATTTTTGTTGCACTTTGTAGCACTTTGAGATTTTCGTTAATGAAAAGTGCGTTATAAATTAAATTCATCATCATCATCATCATCATCATCATCATCATCATCATCATCATCATCATCATCATCATCATCATCATCATCCATATCATCATCATCATCCTCCTCTGGACATGTCCAACCATCTCAGTGTGTCCTCTCTAACTTTATCTCCCAGTTGTTCAACATGTGCTGTACCTCTGATGATCTCATTCCTGATCTTATCCATCCTTGTCACTCCTAAGGAGAACCTCAACATCTTCATTTCTGACACTTCCAGTTCTGTCTCCTGTCTTTTTGTCCATGTCTCTGTCTCCTGTCTTTTTGTCCATGTCTCTGTCTCCTGTCTTTTTGTCCATGTCTCTGTCTCCTGTCTTTTTGTCCATGTCTCTGTCTCCAGACCATACAACATAGCTGGTCTCACCACTGTCTTGTAAACTTTTCCTTTGACCTTTGCTGACACCTTTTTGTCACAAATCACTCCTGAAACTTTTCTCCATCACTCCATCCTGCCTGGACTCTCTTCTTCACCTCTTTACCACATTCCCCATTTTCCTGGACAGTGGACCCCAAGTACTTGAAGTCCTGCACCTTTGTGACCTCTGACCCTTGTAGCCTCACTGTTCCACCTCCTCCCTCTCATTCACACACATGTACTCTGTCTTACTACGGCTGACTTTCATTCCTCTTCTTTCAAGTGCATACCTCCACCTCTCCAAGTTCTCTTCCACCTGTTCCCTGTTCTCACCACAGATCACTGTGGAGAACCATCTCTTACATATGTCCCATTTGTTTGTCTCTGTATTGTCTTTTGTTCAGACGGAGATCCAGAACCTGGTCCGAGTCAACCAGAACATTTTGGTCACTGCAGAGCGTCTGGGGTACGAGGCGGTTGACACCTTCAGCATCACCATGGGTCGATACAAAGAGTTCCTGCAGGGACGATGTGCCTGCCACTTCCACCAGGTGAAACCCTGTAAAGCTCCGTTTATCTTCAGGTTTTAGAACCGAGAGGAACCAGAAGGTTCCTGGTCCAACATCAAGAAAGAAAGATTCTCAGTCTCCAAAGGCAAGACTCTTTCGACAGGTTCCAACAACTGGATTATGTTTTCAAGTTCTCAAAGGAACATTCCAGTTCAAGTCAAGGATGAAGATGTTCACATCCTTGATAGAGAGGAACGATGGTTTGAGAGAGGAGTAAAGGAGGCCATCTTTGTGAAAAGAAACCGTCCATCATTAAACAGAGGTGGAGGCCTCCGGGTTCAACTGTCCCCCTCTTACAATGCTGTTATTGCTAGTATCACTCAGCCCTCTGTGAATAGCAAACAACCATCAGGGTGCTAATGATCCATTGTTAGGCTGATGGCCCTCCTTGATCATGTGAGCAGCTGGTTTCAGGCTGTCATCAGCCAACTGGTTGTGCAACACTGTGAGAGGGTGCTATTTATAAGACTGAGCTGAATACAGCAACTCAGACTGAGGAAGTCTTTCGGACGAAAGACGAAACGTTTCTACTTTTTTTTTTTGCTTTGTTTTGTTTTATTTTTTGAATGTCCAGAGGACCAGACTTAGCTTTTTTAGATTTTTCTACCTGGATTATTGAGCATGCATCAGAGAACATTCCAGTTCTTCAGGGAACGACGCATCCACAAAAAATGTTCCTCAGATTTATGAACGGAACATTCCAGTTCTCCATCAGTAACTTCTAGTTCACACATTTCCTTCATTAAAACATTCATGTTCAGGTTTGAAAAGAAAAGGTCCAGTTCCACAAACCAGTGAGCAACAGAAGGTTCTGGTCCAGAAAGAGCTACAGAAGGTTCTGGTCCAGAAAGAGCAACAGAAGGTTCTGGTCCAGAAATAAAGATTTCAGATCTTTATTTCAAAAACATTTAAAAGTTTCAATTATTTCCTGTTTAGAAGTTGTTCAGTTCCCACCACGTGCCGAGGCACCAGAACTGGAGCTGAAGACCCTCCAGAACCCTGGACAGGCTAAGAGTGTACCGTCTAACACCGTCACCTCCAGAACCCTGGACAGGGATGGTTCAGTGGGTTTGCATCAGCGTGGATGAACTCCAGCAGCTGGAGTTCGGCTACTTTTTAGCCCGTAGGCTGTATTTACACCAGAGCCTGCAAGGTGCGACTGGTCACTCCAACATCTGGATCCACCATCTGGATCCACCATCAATACAAGACCCTGTCCCTGAAATGAAATCGACCATGATGGATCAGATCATCTGAGACGTCTGTGGGGATCGAAAACATTCCACTACCAGGTCCCAGTAAAGTATTCAGTAGAGTTCTCAGTTCCCAGTAGAGTTCCCAGTAGAGTTTCCAGTTCCATGTAGAGTTCTCAGTAGAATTTCCAGTTCCATGTAGAGTTCTCAGTAGAGTTCTCAGTTCCCAATAGAGTTTCCAGTTCCCAGTAGAGTTCTCAGTAGAGTTTCCAGTTTCCAGTAGAGTTCTCAGTAGCGTTTCTAGTTCCCAGTAAAGTACTCAGTCGAATTCTCAGTTCTCAGTAAAGTTTCCAGTTCCCAGTAGAGTTCTCAGTAGAATTTCCAGTTCCTAGTAGAGTTCCCTGTAGAGTTTTCAGTAGAGTTCTCAGTTCCCAGTAGAGTTCTCAGTAGAATTTCTAGTTCCCTGTAGAGTTCTCAGTAGAGTTTCCAGTTCCCTGTAAAGTTCTCAGTAGAATTTATAGTTCTCTGTAGAGTTCTCAGTAGAGTTTCCAGTTCCCTGTAAAGTTCTCAGTAGAATTTATAGTTCTCTGTAGAGTTCTCAGTAGAGTTTCCAGTTCCCAGTAAAGTACTCAGGAGAGTTCTCAGTTTCCTGTAGAATTCTCAGTAGAGTTTCCAGTTCCATGTAGAGTTCTCAGTAGAATTTCCAGTTCCCAGTAAAGTGCTCAGTAGAGTTCTCAGTTCCCAATAGAGTTTCCAGTTCCCAGTAGAGTTCTCAGTAGAGTTTCTAGTTCCCAGTAATTAGTACTCAGTTGAGTTCTCAGTTCCCAGTAAAGTTTCCAGTAGAGTTCTCAGTAGAATTTCCAGTTCCCAGTAGAGTTCTCAATAGAGTTTCAGTTCCCTGTAGAGTTCTCAGTTCCCAGTAGAGTTCTCAGTAGAATTTAAAGTTCCCAGTAGAGTTCTCAATAAAGTTTCCAGTTCCCTGTAGAGTTCTCAGTAGAGTTCTCAGTTCCCAGTAGAGTTTCCAGTTCCATGTAGAGTTCTCAGTAGAATTTCCAGTTCCCAGTAAAGTACTCAGTAGAGTTCTCAGTTCACAGTAAAGTTTCCAGTTCCCAGTAGAGTTCTCAGTAGAATTTCTAGTTCCCAGTAAAGTTCTCAGTAGAGTTTCCAGTTTCCAGTAGAGTTCTCAGTAGAGTTTCTAGTTCCCAGTAAAGTACTCAGTAGAGTTCTCAGTTCCCATTCCCAGTAAAGTTTCCAGTTCCCAGTAGAGTTCTCAGTTCCCTGTAGAGTTCTCCGTAGAATTTCTAGTTCCTTGTAGAGTTCTCAGTAGAGTTTCCAGTTCCCAGTAAAGTTCTCAGTAGAATTTCCAGTTTCCTGTAGAATTCTCAGTAGAGTTTCCAGTTCCTCTCTAGTCAGTTTTCTTCAGGTAAACCAGTTCTGACTCACATCAGGTGCTCTGTTTTTCCAGGTGGAGAAGGTCCAATCCTCAAAACCCTCAGACAACATGAGATCCAGGACCAGAACCACGCAAACTGGACCTGGACTTAGCATCTTGTCTACTGTGCAGGACACGGATCAGGCGGAGGGCTGGAACCTGCCCACCTACCATGTTAGAGGACCAATAAACCAGGTGTACTCTGAGATCCTGTTGAGCCGCTTGTGTCTCAGGTGGGACTCACCTGTCCTTCTGGGACCAGGACTGAACAAGTCCACTGAGTGACTCCAGCACTGTTCTACAAGTTTTATCTGTTTCCTGTTTCCAGAGGAGACCACAAATTAAAGGCCCCAATATACCTGTTTCTTTTGCCTCACGCCGCTCGGCGCCGTGGGAGCGCCGCGGCAAAAGCCTTTGATCGCGGGCGTGAACGCGCCAAGCTCAAATTTTACTACGCCTACGCGCGCGCGTTGATAAACTGCCTCGCGTGTCAGCAAATGACCAATCAATCAGCGACCTCCATTTGTCCTGTAGCCTGCACTCCAGAGAGCTGCGCTTGCACAGAGTATAATATGAACTGCCTGCACGCAGCTCACGCCAGTCCAGCGGCGCTGGGCACAAAGAACAGTATACAGTACTGGGGGCTTAAGATGGAAGTTTGTAGGAAGTCACAGTTTTGATGAGAAAATACGAGAAGTGAAGAAAAATAAATAAATAAAACTTCATGTAAATAGAAACAAGTCATCAGAAAACAAAACTGAAGGGATTCAAACCAGCAGTCAAAATCCTCATTTGTTGTTTCCTGACAGCTTCCTGTTCCCAACAGGAAGTTGTTTCCTGACAGCTTCCTGTTCCCAACAGGAAGTTGTTTCCTGACAGCTTCCTGTTCCCAACAGGAAGTTGTTTCCTGACAGTGTTTTGTTCCCAACAGGAAGTTGTTTCCTGACAGTGTTTTGTTCCCAACAGGAAGTTGTTTCCTGACAGCTTCCTGTTCCCAACTGGAAATTGTTTCCTGACAGTGTTTTGTTCCCAACAGGAAGTTGTTTCCTGACAGTGTTTTGTTCCCAACAGGAAGTTGTTTCCTGACAGTGTTTTGTTCCCAACAGGAAGTTGTTTCCTGACAGCGTTTTGTTCCCAACAGGAAGTTGTTTCCTGACAGTGTTTTGTTCCCAACAGGAAGTTGTTTCCTGACAGCTTCCTGTTCCCAACTGGAAATTGTTTCCTGACAGCTTTTTGTTCCCAACAGGAAGTTGTTTCCTGACAGCTTCCTGTTCCTAACAGGTAATAGTTTCCTGACAGCTTCCTGTTCCCAACAAGAAATAGTTTCCTGACAGCTTCTTGTTCCCAACAGGAAATTGTTTCCTGACAGCTTCTTGTTCCCAACAGGAAATTGTTTCCTGACAGCTTCTTGTTCCCAACAGGAAAATGTTTCCTGACAGCTTTTTGTTCCCAACAGGAAGTTGTTTCCTGACAGCTTCCTGTTCCCAAGAGGAAATTGTTTCCTGACAGCTTCCTCTTCCCAACAGGAAGTTCTTTCCTGACAGTTTCCTCTTCCCAACAGGAAGTTGTTTCCTGACAGTTTCCTCTTCCCAACAGGAAGTTGTTTTCTGACAGCTTCCTGTTCCCAACAGGAAATTGTTTCCTGACAGCTTCCTGTTCCCAACAAGAAGTTGTTTCCTGACAGTTTCCTCTTTCGTACAGGAAGTTCTTTCCTGACAGTTTCCTCTTCCCAACAGGAAGTTGTTTCCTGACAGCTTCCTGTTCCCAACAGGAAATTGTTTCCTGCCAGCTTCCTGTTCCCAACAGGAAGTTGTTTCCTGACAGTTTCCTCTTTCATACAGGAAGTTCTTTCCTGACAGCTTCCTGTTCCCAACAGGAAGTTTTTTCCTGACAGCTTCCTGTTCCCAACAGGAAGTTTTTTCCTGACAGCTTCCTGTTCCCGGGCGGCCGTGGTGTAGTGGTATTGGCAGTTGTCTCCCGATCGGAAAGTTGGCGGTTCGACTCCCGGGACCCGCACCATGTGTCGTTGTGTCCTTGGGCAAGACACTTAACCCTGAGTTGCTCCCGGTAGGACTGGAAAGCACCTTGCATGGTAGTCTGCCGCCACCGGTTTATGAATGTGTGTAGCATTCAATATATGTGTAGCACTTTGAGATTTTCAGTAATGAAAAGTGCGTTATAAATTGAATTAATTATTATTATTATTATTATTATTATTCCCAACAGGAAGTTGTTTCCTGACAGCTTCCTGTTCCCAAGAGGAAATTGTTTCCTGACAGTTTCCTCTTCCCAACAGGAAGTTGTTTCCTGACAGTTTCCTCTTCCCAACAGGAAGTTGTTTCCTGACAGCTTCCTGTTCCCAACCGGAAATTGTTTCCTGACAGCTTCCTGTTCCCAACATGAAGTTGTTTCCTGACAGTTTCTTCTTCCCAACCGGAAATTGTTTCCTGCCAGCTTCCTGTTCCCAACAGAAAGTTGTTTCCTGACAGTTTCCTCTTTCATACAGGAAGTTCTTTCCTGACAGCTTCCTGTTCCCAACAGGAAGTTTTTTCCTGACAGCTTCCTGTTCCCAACAGGAAGTTTTTTCCTGACAGCTTCCTGTTCCCAACAGGAAATTGTTTCCTGACAGCTTCCTGTTCCCAACAGGAAGTTGTTTCCTGACAGTTTCCTCTTTCGTACAGGAAGTTGTTTCCTGACAGCTTCCTGTTCCCAACAGGAAGTTTTTTCCTGACAGCTTCCTGTTCCCAACATGAAGTTGTTTCCTGACAGTTTCCTCTTCCCAACAGGAAGTTGTTTCCTGATAGCTTCCTGTTCCCAAAAGGAAGTTGTTTCCTGACCGTTTCGTCTTCCCAACATGAAGTTGTTTCCTGACAGCTTACTGTTCCCAACATGAAGTTGTTTCCTGACAGTTTCCTCTTCCCAACAGGAAGTTGTTTCCTGATAGCTTCCTGTTCCCAAAAGGAAGTTGTTTCTTGACAGCTTCCTGTTCCCAACATGAAGTTGTTTCCTGACAGTTTCCTCTTCCCAACAGGAAGTTTTTTCCTGACAGCTTCCTGTTCCCAAAATGAAGTTGTTTCCTGACAGCTTCCTGTTCCCAACATGAAGTTGTTTCCTGACAGTTTCCTCTTCCCAACAGGAAGTTGTTTCCTGACAGCTTCCTTTTCCCAACAGGAAATTGTTTCTGGACAGTTTCCTGTTCCCAACATGAAGTTGTTTCCTGACAGCTTCCTGTTCCCAACAGGAAGTTGTTTCCTGACAGCTTCCGGTTCCCAACAGGAAGTTGTTTCCTGACAGCTTCCTGTTCCCAACAGGAAGTTGTTTCCTGACAGCTTCCTGTTCCCAACAGGAAGTTGTTTCCTGACAGCTTCCGGTTCCCAACAGGAATCTGTTTCCTGACAGTTTCCTGTTCCCAACAGGGTATTGTTTTTTGACAGCTTTTTGTTCCCAACAGGAAGTTTTTTCCTGACAGCTTCCTGTTCCCAACAGGAAATTGTTTCCTGACAGCTTCCTGTTCCCAACAGGAAGTTGTTTCCTGACAGTTTCCTCTTTCGTACAGGAAGTTGTTTCCTGACAGCTTCCTGTTCCCAACAGGAAGTTTTTTCCTGACAGCTTCCTGTTCCAAACAGGAAATTGTTTCCTGACAGCTTCCTGTTCCCAACATGAAGTTGTTTCCTGACAGTTTCCTCTTCCCAACAGGAAGTTGTTTCCTGATAGCTTCCTGTTCCCAAAAGGAAGTTGTTTCCTGACCGTTTCGTCTTCCCAACATGAAGTTGTTTCCTGACAGCTTACTGTTCCCAACATGAAGTTGTTTCCTGACAGTTTCCTCTTCCCAACAGGAAGTTGTTTCCTGATAGCTTCCTGTTCCCAAAAGGAAGTTGTTTCTTGACAGCTTCCTGTTCCCAACATGAAGTTGTTTCCTGACAGTTTCCTCTTCCCAACAGGAAGTTTTTTCCTGACAGCTTCCTGTTCCCAAAATGAAGTTGTTTCCTGACAGCTTCCTGTTCCCAACATGAAGTTGTTTCCTGACAGTTTCCTCTTCCCAACAGGAAGTTGTTTCCTGACAGCTTCCTTTTCCCAACAGGAAATTGTTTCTGGACAGTTTCCTGTTCCCAACATGAAGTTGTTTCCTGACAGCTTCCTGTTCCCAACAGGAAGTTGTTTCCTGACAGCTTCCGGTTCCCAACAGGAAGTTGTTTCCTGACAGCTTCCTGTTCCCAACAGGAAGTTGTTTCCTGACAGCTTCCTGTTCCCAACAGGAAGTTGTTTCCTGACAGCTTCCGGTTCCCAACAGGAATCTGTTTCCTGACAGTTTCCTGTTCCCAACAGGGTATTGTTTTTTGACAGCTTTTTGTTCCCAACAGGAAGTTGTTACCTGACAGCTTCCTGTTTCCAACAGGAAATTGTTTCCTAACAGTTTCCTCTTCCCAACAGGAAGTTGTTTCCTGACAGTTTCCTCTTCCCAACAGGAAGTTGTTTCCTGACAGCTTCCTGTTTGCAACAGGAAATTGTTTCCTGACAGCTTTTTGTTCCCAACAGGAAGTCCTTTCCTGACAGCTTTTTGTTCCCAACAGGAAGTTGTTTCCTGACAGTTTCCTCTTCCCAACAGGAAATTGTTTCCTGACAGCTTCCTGTTCCCAACAGGAAATTTTTTCCTGACAGCTTCCTCTTCCCATCAGGTTTAACTCGCTGACACTAGCTGGTGACAGATAACTAATACTTTGTCATTAACTTGTATGTTCTACTCAATAATTAGACCCTATCTCACATTAAAGGGACAGTTCAGACATTTTGAAGTTGGGTCACGTGGTCAGCGGCACCACTTCCTGGTCAGCGGCACCACTTCCTGGTCAGCGGCACCACTTCCTGGTCAGCGGCACCACTGCCTGCAGAAATAAGAGCCTGATCACACACAGTACTTCTGTGAAGTTCTGAAGTTTGGAGCCGGTGTCAGACACTGATCCGACTAGCCTTTAGCTTGTTAGTCATCAGAGCTATCTGCAGCAGGTAAGATACTGTTTATCACCACATTTGTCAGTGTTTGAATTGTCCTTTTAGCTGAGTCATGTGAGCGAGCTGTCACGCTACATGTGTTTAAAGTTTAAAGCAGTTTATTTCATCACTTCCTTCCTCTTCATATATTGGTTTATTTTTCTACAGATGTTTATTTTTCTCTGTTTGAACAATAAAAATTAATAAAGTTGTACTTTACTGGAAAAGTGCACGTTCGAGTTTTCAGATGATTCCCATCATGCATCACTCCACCTGCTGACCCGTTCCCCTGGTCCTGTAGGATCCGATCAGAACCTGGGTCACACCGATGGACACATCAGAGACCATCGGGCGTCCAGCAGGAATCAAACCTGTGACTTGTTGGAGCCTGTGACCACTGAGCCACAGGTTCAGCCTCCAGCTGAGCTCTGTTGTTTGTTTTCACGATGAAAATCATCGAAATCTAAAAGGAATCAGCTAAAAGTAATAAGCGTTAAATATCAGCCGAAAGGGGGTAAGAACCAGGATGCTAACTAAAAGCTAAATATAGCAACAGGTAAGCTAACAAGTCAAGTCAATTTTATTTCTATAGCACAGTTAAAACAGATAAACTGTTATCAAGGTGCTTCACACACACAACATAAAAGAGGTTTAAAAATTTACAGAAACCGTAACACACATCACTAGTAACAATCATGATATTAATAGCAGTAAAAGTAAATAAAAATGTATAAGAACAATATTAAAATGAAAAACACAGTAAAAAAGCACAGTAAAAAAAATATATATATACATATATATATATATACAGTACACTAGGTCAGCTCACACAGTATGAAACACCAGAGAGAACAGATGAGTTTTTAGCAGGGATTTGAACATGTGAAGGGAGGAGGCCTGTCTAATGTTGAGGGGCAGGTTGTTCCAGAGTTTGGGGCCGGTGACTGAAAACGCCCGATCTCCTCTGAGCTTCAGTCGTGTTTTTGGAACCACCAAGAGCATCTGATCAGATGATCTCAGGGCCCGCGGTGGAACATATGGTTCCAGCAGCTCAGAGAGGTAGAGGGGAGCGAGGCCATTTAGACATTTGTAGGTCAACAGCAGGATTTTAAAGTCTACTCTAGTTCGCACGGGGAGCCAGTGCAGGGAGGACAGAACAGGTGTAATGTGCTCAAACCTACGTGTACCGGTTAAAAGCCGAGCTGCTGCATTTTGCACGAGCTGAAGGCGTGAGAAGGAGAACAGTAGCAGAACAGTGTATCAGAACAGTAGCTAAAAGCTAACAGTATCAGAACAGTAGCTAAAAGCTAACAGTATCAGCAGCTAAAAGCTAAAGTCAAAGTGAAGCAGCAGCTGAAGGGGGTTCAGATGTTTGTAAAGCAGCAGCTGAAGGTGGTTCAGATGTTTGTGAAGCAGCAGCTGAAGGTGGTTCAGATGTTTGTGAAGCAGCAGCTGAAGGTGGTTCAGATGTTTGTGAAGCAGCAGCTGAAGGTGGTTCAGATGTTTGTAAAGCAGCAGCTGAAGGTGGTTCAGTTGTTTGTGAAGCAGCAGCTGAAGGTGGTTCAGATGTTTGTGAAGCAGCAGCTGAAGGTGGTTCAGTTGTTTGTGAAGCAGCAGCTGAAGGTGGTTCAGATGTTTGTGAAGCAGCAGCTGAAGGTGGTTCAGATGTTTGTGAAGCAGCAGCTGAAGGTGGTTCAGTTGTTTGTGAAGCAGCAGCTGAAGGTGGTTCAGATGTTTGTGAAGCAGCAGCTGAAGGTGGTTCAGTTGTTTGTGAAGCAGCAGCTGAAGGTGGTTCAGATGTTTGTGAAGCAGCAGCTGAAGGTGGTTCAGATGTTTGTAAAGCAGCAGCTGAAGGTGGTTCAGATGTTTGTGAAGCAGCAGCTGAAGGTGGTTCAGATGTTTGTAAAGCAGCAGCTGAAGGTGGTTCAGATGTTTGTGAAGCAGCAGCTGAAGGTGGTTCAGTTGTTTGTAAAGCAGCAGCTGAAGGTGGTTCAGTTGTTTGTGAAGCAGCAGCTGAAGGTGGTTCAGATGTTTGTAAAGCAGCAGCTGAAGGTGGTTCAGTTGTTTGTGAAGCAGCAGCTGAAGGTGGTTCAGTTGTTTGTGAAGCAGCAGCTGAAGGTGGTTCAGTTGTTTGTGAAGCAGCAGCTGAAGGTGGTTCAGTTGTTTGTGAAGCAGCAGCTGAAGGTGGTTCAGTTGTTTGTGAAGCAGCAGCTGAAGGTGGTTCAGATGTTTGTAAAGCAGCAGCTGAAGGTGGTTCAGTTGTTTGTGAAGCAGCAGCTGAAGGTGGTTCAGATGTTTGTAAAGCAGCAGCTGAAGGTGGTTCAGTTGTTTGTGAAGCAGCAGCTGAAGGTGGTTCAGTTGTTTGTGAAGCAGCAGCTGAAGGTGGTTCAGATGTTTGTAAAGCAGCAGCTGAAGGTGGTTCAGATGTTTGTAAAGCAGCAGCTGAAGGTGGTTCAGTTGTTTGTGAAGCAGCAGCTGAAGGTGGTTCAGATGTTTGTAAAGCAGCAGCTGAAGGTGGTTCAGTTGTTTGTGAAGCAGCAGCTGAAGGTGGTTCAGATGTTTGTGAAGCAGCAGCTGAAGGTGGTTCAGATGTTTGTAAAGCAGCAGCTGAAGGTGGTTCAGTTGTTTGTGAAGCAGCAGCTGAAGGTGGTTCAGATGTTTGTAAAGCAGCAGCTGAAGGTGGTTCAGTTGTTTGTGAAGCAGCAGCTGAAGGTGGTTCAGATGTTTGTGAAGCAGCAGCTGAAGGTGGTTCAGATGTTTGTGAAGCAGCAGCTGAAGGTGGTTCAGATGTTTGTAAAGCAGCAGCTGAAGGTGGTTCAGTTGTTTGTGAAGCAGCAGCTGAAGGTGGTTCAGATGTTTGTGAAGCAGCAGCTGAAGGTGGTTCAGTTGTTTGTGAAGCAGCAGCTGAAGGTGGTTCAGATGTTTGTGAAGCAGCAGCTGAAGGTGGTTCAGATGTTTGTAAAGCAGCAGCTGAAGGTGGTTCAGATGTTTGTAAAGCAGCAGCTGAAGGTGGTTCAGTTGTTTGTGAAGCAGCAGCTGAAGGTGGTTCAGATGTTTGTAAAGCAGCAGCTGAAGGTGGTTCAGTTGTTTGTGAAGCAGCAGCTGAAGGTGGTTCAGATGTTTGTGAAGCAGCAGCTGAAGGTGGTTCAGATGTTTGTAAAGCAGCAGCTGAAGGTGGTTCAGTTGTTTGTGAAGCAGCAGCTGAAGGTGGTTCAGATGTTTGTAAAGCAGCAGCTGAAGGTGGTTCAGATGTTTGTGAAGCAGCAGCTGAAGGTGGTTCAGATGTTTGTGAAGCAGCAGCTGAAGGTGGTTCAGATGTTTGTGAAGCAGCAGCTGAAGGTGGTTCAGATGTTTGTAAAGCAGCAGCTGAAGGTGGTTCAGATGTTTGTGAAGCAGCAGCTGAAGGTGGTTCAGATGTTTGTGAAGCAGCAGCTGAAGGTGGTTCAGTTGTTTGTGAAGCAGCAGCTGAAGGTGGTTCAGATGTTTGTGAAGCAGCAGCTGAAGGTGGTTCAGATGTTTGTGAAGCAGCAGCTGAAGGTGGTTCAGATGTTTGTGAAGCAGCAGCTGAAGGTGGTTCAGATGTTTGTAAAGCAGCAGCTGAAGGTGGTTCAGTTGTTTGTGAAGCAGCAGCTGAAGGTGTTAGATGTTTGTGAAGCTGCTGAAGGTGTTAGATGTTTGTGAAGCAGCTGAAGGTGTTAGATGTTTGTGAAGCAGCAGCTGAAGGTGTTAAATGTTTGTGAAGCAGCAGCTGAAGGTGGTTCAGTTGTTTTGAAGCAGCAGATGAAGGTGGTTCAGATATTTTTGAAGCAGTAGCTGAAGGTGTGAGATGTTTGTGAAGTAGCAGCTGAAGTTGGTTCAGATGTATGTAAAGCAGCAGCTGAAGGTGGTTCAGTTGTTTGTGAAGCAGCAGCTGAATGTGGTTCAGATGTTTGTGAAGCAGCAGCTGAAGGTGGTTCAGTTGTTTGTGAAGCAGCAGCTGAAGGTGTTAGATGTTTGTGAAGCTGCTGAAGGTGTTAGATGTTTGTGAAGCAGCAGCTGAAGGTGGTTCAGATGTTTTTGAAGCAGCAGCTGAAAGTGTTAGATGTTTGTGAAGCAGCAGCTGAAGTGGTTCAGATGTTTGTAAAGCAGCAGCTGAAGGTGGTTCAGATGTTTGTAAAGCAGCAGCTGAAGGTGGTTCAGTTGTTTGTGAAGCAGCAGCTGAAGGTGGTTCAGATGTTTGTGAAGCAGCAGCTGAAGGTGGTTCAGATGTTTGTAAAGCAGCAGCTGAAGGTGGTTCAGATGTTTGTAAAGCAGCAGCTGAAGGTGGTTCAGATGTTTGTGAAGCAGCAGCTGAAGGTTTTAGATGTTTGTGAAGCAGCAGCTGAAGGTGTTAGATGTTTGTGAAGCAGCAGCTGAAGGTGGTTCAGATGTTTGTGAAGCAACAGCTGAAGGTGTTAGATGTTTGTAAAGCAGCAGCTGAAGGTGTTTTATGTTTGTAAAGCAGCAGCTGAAGGTGGTTCAGATGTTTGTGAAGCAACAGCTGAAGGTGTTAGATGTTTGTGAAGCAACAGCTGAAGGTGGTTCAGATGTTTGTAAAGCAGCAGCTGAAGGTGGTTCAGATGTTTGTGAAGCAGCAGCTGAAGGTGGTTCAGATGTTTGTAAAGCAGCAGCTGAAGGTGGTTCAGATGTTTGTAAAGAAACAGCTGAAGGTGTTAGATCTTTGTGAAGCAGCAGCTGAAGGTGGTTCAGATGTTTGTGAAGCAGCAGCAGAAGGTGGTTCAGATGTTTGTAAAGCAGCAGCTGTAGGTGGTTCTGATGTTTGTGAAGCAACAGCTGAAGGTGTTAGATGTTTGTGAAGCAGCAGCTGAAGGTGGTTCAGATGTTTGTGAAGCAACAGCTGAAGGTGTTAGATGTTTGTGAAGCAACAGCTGAAGGTGTTATATGTTTGTGAAGCAACAGCCAAAGGTGTTTTTTGTTTGTAAAGCAACAGCTGAAGGTGGTTCAGATGTTTGTAAAGCAGCAGCTGAAGGTGGTTCAGATGTTTGTGAAGCAGCAGAAGGTGGTTCAGATGTTTGTAAAGCAGCAGCAGAAGGTGGTTCAGATGTTTGTGAAGCAGCAACTGAAGGTGTTAGATGTTTGTGAAGCAACAGCTGAAGGTGGTTCAGATGTTTGTGAAGCAGCAGCTGAAGGTGGTTCAGATGTTTGTAAAGCAGCAGCAGAAGGTGGTTCAGATATTTGTGAAGCAGCAGCTGAAGGTGTTAGATGTTTGTGAAGCAACAGCTGAAGGTGTTAGATGTTTGTGAAGCAGCAGCTGAAGGTGTTAGATGTTTTTGAAGCAACAGCTGAAGGTGTTAGATGTTTGTTAAGCAGCAGCTGAAGGTGTTAGATGTTTGTGAAGCAGCAGCTGAAGGTGTTAGATGTTTGTGAAGCAGCAGCTGAAGGTGGTTCAGATGTTTGTGAAGCAGCAGCTGAAGGTGGTTCAGATGTTTGTGAAGTAGCAGCTGAAGGTGTTAGATGTTTGTAAAGCAGCAGCTGAAGGTGGTTCAGTTGTTTGTGAAGCAGCAGCTGAAGGTGGTTCAGATGTTTGTGAAGCAGCAGCTGAAGGTTTTAGATGTTTGTGAAGCAGCAGCTGAAGGTGTTAGATGTTTGTGAAGCAGCAGCTGAAGGTGTTAGATGTTTGTGAAGCAGCAGCTGAAGGTGGTTCAGATGTTTGTGAAGCAACAGCTGAAGGTGTTAGATGTTTGTAAAGCAGCAGCTGAAGGTGTTTTATGTTTGTAAAGCAGCAGCTGAAGGTGGTTCAGATGTTTGTGAAGCAACAGCTGAAGGTGTTAGATGTTTGTGAAGCAACAGCTGAAGGTGGTTCAGATGTTTGTAAAGCCACAGCTGAAGGTGGTTCAGATGTTTGTAAAGCAGCAGCTGAAGGTGGTTCAGATGTTTGTGAAGCAGCAGCTTAAGGTGGTTCAGATGTTTGTAAAGCAGCAGCTGAAGGTGGTTCAGATGTTTGTAAAGCAGCAGCTGAAGGTGGTTCAGATGTTTGTGAAGCAGCAGCTGAAGGTGGTTCAGATGTTTGTGAAGCAGCAGCTGAAGGTGGTTCAGATGTTTGTGAAGCAGCAGCTTAAGGTGGTTCAGATGTTTGTAAAGCAGCAGCTGAAGGTGGTTCAGATGTTTGTAAAGAAACAGCTGAAGGTGTTAGATCTTTGTGAAGCAGCAGCTGAAGGTGGTTCAGATGTTTGTGAAGCAGCAGCAGAAGGTGGTTCAGATGTTTGTAAAGCAGCAGCTGTAGGTGGTTCTGATGTTTGTGAAGCAGCAGCTGAAGGTGGTTCAGATGTTTGTGAAGCAACAGCTGAAGGTGTTAGATGTTTGTGAAGCAACAGCTGAAGGTGTTTTATGTTTGTAAAGCAGCAGCTGAAGGTGGTTCAGATGTTTGTGAAGCAACAGCTGAAGGTGTTAGATGTTTGTGAAGCAACAGCCGAAGGTGTTTTTTGTTTGTAAAGCAACAGCTGAAGGTGGTTCAGATGTTTGTAAAGCAGCAGCTGAAAGTGGTTCAGATGTTTGTGAAGCAGCAGAAGGTGGTTCAGATGTTTGTAAAGCAGCAGCAGAAGGTGGTTCAGATGTTTGTGAAGCAGCAACTGAAGGTGTTAGATGTTTGTGAAGCAACAGCTGAAGGTGGTTCAGATGTTTGTGAAGCAGCAGCTGAAGGTGGTTCAGATGTTTGTAAAGCAGCAGCTGAAGGTGTTAGATGTTTGTAAAGCAGCAGCAGAAGGTGGTTCAGATGTTTGTGAAGCAGCAGCTGAAGGTGTTAGATGTTTGTGAAGCAACAGCTGAAGGTGTTAGATGTTTGTGAAGCAACAGCTGAAGGTGTTAGATGTTTGTGAAGCAGCAGCTGAAGGTGTTAGATGTTTGTAAAGCAGCAGCTGAAGGTGGTTCAGATGTTTGTGAAGCAGCAGCTGAAGGTGGTTCAGATGTTTGTGAAGCAGCAGCTGAAGGTGGTTCAGATGTTTGTGAAGTAGCAGCTGAAGGTGTTAGATGTTTGTAAAGCAGCAGCTGAAGGTGGTTCAGATGTTTGTGAAGCAGCAGCTGAAGGTGGTTCAGATGTTTGTGAAGCAACAGCTGAAGGTTTTAGATGTTTGTGAAGCAGCAGCTGAAGGTGTTAGATGTTTGTGAAGCAGCAGCTGAAGGTGTTAGATGTTTGTGAAGCAGCAGCTGAAGGTGGTTCAGATGTTTGTGAAGCAACAGCTGAAGGTGTTAGATGTTTGTAAAGCAGCAGCTGAAGGTGTTTTATGTTTGTAAAGCAGCAGCTGAAGGTGGTTCAGATGTTTGTGAAGCAACAGCTGAAGGTGTTAGATGTTTGTGAAGCAACAGCTGAAGGTGGTTCAGATGTTTGTAAAGCCACAGCTGAAGGTGGTTCAGATGTTTGTAAAGCAGCAGCTGAAGGTGGTTCAGATGTTTGTGAAGCAGCAGCTTAAGGTGGTTCAGATGTTTGTAAAGCAGCAGCTGAAGGTGGTTCAGTTGTTTGTGAAGCAGCAGCTGAAGGTGGTTCAGATGTTTGTGAAGCAGCAGCTGAAGGTGGTTCAGATGTTTGTGAAGCAGCAGCTTAAGGTGGTTCAGATGTTTGTAAAGCAGCAGCTGAAGGTGGTTCAGATGTTTGTAAAGCAGCTGAAGGTGTTAGATCTTTGTGAAGCAGCAGCTGAAGGTGGTTCAGATGTTTGTGAAGCAGCAGCAGAAGGTGGTTCAGATGTTTGTAAAGCAGCAGCTGTAGGTGGTTCTGATGTTTGTGAAGCAGCAGCTGAAGGTGGTTCAGATGTTTGTGAAGCAACAGCTGAAGGTGTTAGATGTTTGTGAAGCAACAGCTGAAGGTGTTTTATGTTTGTAAAGCAGCAGCTGAAGGTGGTTCAGATGTTTGTGAAGCAACAGCTGAAGGTGTTAGATGTTTGTGAAGCAACAGCCGAAGGTGTTTTTTGTTTGTAAAGCAACAGCTGAAGGTGGTTCAGATGTTTGTAAAGCAGCAGCAGAAGGTGGTTCAGATGTTTGTGAAGCAGCAACTGAAGGTGTTAGATGTTTGTGAAGCAACAGCTGAAGGTGGTTCAGATGTTTGTGAAGCAGCAGCTGAAGGTGGTTCAGATGTTTGTAAAGCAGCAGCTGAAGGTGGTTCAGATGTTTGTGAAGCAACAGCTGAAGGTGTTAGATGTTTGTAAAGCAGCAGCAGAAGGTGGTTCAGATGTTTGTGAAGCAGCAGCTGAATGTGTTAGATGTTTGTGAAGCAACAGCTGAAGGTGTTAGATGTTTGTGAAGCAGCAGCTGAAGGTGTTAGATGTTTGTGAAGCAACAGCTGGTGTTAGATGTTTGTGAAGCAGCAGCTGAAGGTGTTAGATGTTTGTAAAGCAGCAGCTGAAGGTGGTTCAGATGTTTGTGAAGCAGCAGCTGAAGGTGGTTCAGATGTTTGTGAAGCAGCAGCTGAAGGTGGTTCAGTATTTTGTAAATAAAGTAAAATATTAAACGATAAGAAAGTTCATGCTCAATAGTCCAGGTATTAAATCCGCTCATTCTCAATCAGTTCATCTGGACAGTTTCTTTTTAGTAGAAACGTTTCACCCTCACTCCAGAGCTTTGTCAGTTTGTTTATGTTTATGTTTATTAAATTTGTTCATTTTTTTTTACAAAAGAAACAATACAAGACAATCTCATTAAATGATAGTGTACAAAATGTAAAAAAATGAAAGGTAGCAGAAAGAAGAATAAATCTTATTATATCTGCCCCTTACTTCCAACAATCAGATTAAACAACAATAATCAAACCGCTGGTGAAGATTCTCAGTCGTCCAGGACATGATGAAATCAAAAAAGGCGTTCAATACAGGATCAACTGGACTTTATTTGTTGCAGAAAACGTTTCGACTTCTGTCCAGAAGTCTTTTTCAATTCTGAATGGAAGCTGTGAGAACGAGAAGTTTTATACAGGCTTACAAGTCACGCACCAACATATGAAATTGGAAACTGAAATAACACCACAAATTAACTAACATGCCCATTCTATTTAAATTGACAAAACGACACATCCCAGCTTAACAAAAGGGGGTTTGTAACACATACATGTAAATTGAAAGATCACACCTTAACAGTAGGAGGTTCCCTTGAGGTCTCTGTTAGAAGACACAAAACTGTATGTAAATTGACAAACAACACCTCCCAAACAACAACAGAGGCTACTCAGAGAACTTTGTTAGTCTAATTTACAGACAAGGCATCCCTGCTCCCATCCGGTGTAAAACGTTTCGGAATCAAATCCAAAACTGAGTTATAGGTCTTAGACAGTTGAAATCTCAGACCTCCTCCTCTGTTAAGAGAAGGTTTTTCTCTCTTAACATACACAGCTTCCTTTACCCCCCTCTCAAACCATCTGTGTTCTCGGTCCAAAATTTGAACATTCTGGTCCTCAAAGGAGTGTCCCTTGTCCGTGAGGTGGAGGTGAACGGCTGAGTTTTGTCCAGAGGAGGTTGCTCTCCTATGTTGAGACATTCTTTTGTGGATAGGTTGTTTCGTTTCTCCGATGTAACGGTCTGAGCAGACTTCGCTGCACTGGACTGCATAAACCACACCACTCTGTTTGTGTGTGGGGGTTCTGTCCTAATAATCAACCATGTAAACAATAATAATCTTCAACCAACAGTACAAAATGACTAACTCTTTCTAATTTTCTAATTGATACAATACACATTACGCTATTTCATATATTTTTTTAACACATTTGTTTTGATCATTTTCTTAAATGTAAACATTGACTTGGCATTTATAATAACTTTTATTTATAACGCACTTTACATCAAACAGATCTCAAAGTGCTACAATGAAAAATAAAATCAAGATAAAAATCAATCATAAATGCAACAAAGAAGAGGAACAACCAAGAGGATGGAGCCTCACAGATGATTGCATCAAAAACTTAAAATTCACAAAATGCAGATAAAATACTCAAAAAACTGGGTGCAATAAAAAACAAAAGCACAATTAATTATTTAAAAAACTGGATAAAAAGAAAGGTTTTAAGACCTTTTTTAAAACATGTCACGGTCTGTGGGGCCCTCAGATATGAGGGCAGGGCGTTCCACAGCCGAGGGGCAGCGCAGGAGAAAGCCCGGTCTCCCATTGTGCGAGACCGAGACCTGGGAGTGAGAAGAAGATGGGTGTTGGAAGAGCGGAGAGTGCGGGAAGGACAGTGAGGAGTGAGAAGTTCTTTTAAATAGGATGGTGCATTACCGTACAGGCACTGGAAGGTGAGCAGATAAATTTTGTACGTGATCCGGGCAGAAACAGGAAGCCAGTGTAGTGAACGCAGTACAGGAGTGATGTGTTCATACTTACGCACTCTCATCAGGACCCTGGCAGCGCTGTTCTGGACATACTGTAGTTTTTGTATGTTCTTGCCAGGAATCCCGAAGAGAAGTGCATTGCAGTAATCCAGTCTGGAGGAGACAAAGGCATGGACGAGCTTTTCTGCATCAGTGAGGGACAGTGTAGACCGAAGCTTTGCAATATTTCGAAGATGAAAAAAAGAAGTTTTACAGATATGCTTTATATGGCTTTCAAAGGTGAGTTGTGGATCAAAAATAACACCAAGATTGGTGACTGTATTGGAAAGAGAGATGTTCTGGCCAGAAAAAGTGATACTGAGGATTTTTTGTTGTTGAATTTGATGTGATGTACCAATTTGAATTGCTTCTGTTTTTGAACTGTTAAGGTGAAGGAAATTTTGCCGCATCCATGCCTTTATCTCCTCCAGACACGCTGTGAGTGTGGAAAGAGAAGAAAGTGGAGAAAATGGAGAAGCTGAAGAAGATGATGTAGATGGGGTCTCAGACACATTGCTACCCAGTTTAAGATACAGCTGAGTATCATCAGCATAGCAATGGAATGAGACCCCATAGCTGCTGATAATACACCCAAGTGGTACCATGTATAGGTTGAAAAGGAGGGGTCCCAGAACTGATCCCTGGGGCACACCACAAGAAACAGGATGGCTCAATGACTTGGCACGCCCGATGGAGACAGACTCTGTTCTGTCTGTCAGGTATGATCGGAACCACTCCAGGGCAGTGCCAGTAAGTCCTGCAAACTGCTGTAAGCGTTGGAGCAGAATGTAATGATCAACCGTATCAAAGGCTGCCGAAAGATCAAGGAGAATAACTACATTCTCCAAGCCATTCCATAATCTAATTCCCTGGATTGAGGTAGAACGTCCCTTCAAACTAGTTCTGAATTGTGGTTTTACAAACATCTCTGTCCCCTTAAGATTATAACAACTTT